>JACEFZ010027871.1:227500-488612 GCA_014155875.1 Cepaea nemoralis
CACAGATCTGATCAAAGAATGGAGATCATGTGAAATGGCAAACCATGGTCAACCATACTTATCAGCATGGCACATCATGATGATGAAAGATAGTACTGGGATAGTGTAGTAGTATATGCACCCACCTACCAACACAATGGAGCAAGGCTCAACCCACTGTATTGCTTGGATTCATTTACTGATTCGTAAGGTCAAAATAAGTGTTAACGCAGCCTCATTAAATGGGTACTAGAGATTTGTTTGAAAATAGTCAGTGTAATTGGTCTGCTACTGAAAATAGTCAATGGATTTACCTGTGCTGAAAATAGTGTATTGGTCTAATATTGAAAATAGTTTAATTGGTCTAAAACTGAAAATAGTCAATGTGATTGGTCTAAAACTGAAAATAGTCAATGTGATTGGTCTATACTGAAAATAGTGTAATGGTCTAATACTGAAAATGGATTGGTCTAATGGTGAAAGCAATCAATTTAGCTGGTCTAATACTGAAAATAGGTAATGTAATTGATCTATAATAGAAATAGTGTAACTGATCTATAATGGAAATAGTCAAAGTAATTGGTCTATAATGGAAATAGTTAATGTAATTGGTTTATAATGGTAATTGTTAATGTGATTGGTCTATACTGGAAATAGTGTCTTTTGTCTAATCCTGATCACATTAACCCATGATTTATTTAGTCACCAAAAAGATGGACCTAATACCATGTTTCATAAATGCATTTGAAGGCATGTTAACTTCCTGTCTCAGAGAGTACAACTGAACCCTTTCTAACTAAAGCAATAATCTCATCTTATCTCCTCATGTTACTCTTATACTTTGCGATGTCGAGGTGAAGTATAAACAGCGGGAGAGTGCCCCCTTATGGGCTTCATGTATCAATAGTCCCATGGGCTCTGCTGTTCCCTCCGTCCATAATTTTCGTGGTCGGCCTCTTCCTCTGCTTCCATCTGGTCTGTACCTCATTGCTTGTTGTGGTATACCATGTAAAAATAAATAAAGCTTTAATACTGCTTTAATAAAGCAATAATGACTTTAAAAATATATATTTTTTTAATCTAGAGGAGATAATAAAACTATGGGACAAAAGAAGTTAGGTAACATTTGAAACAGAGTGGGTAAATGTAATAGCTAGATGGGGCAGATGAAGTTGAAGCAACATTGCGATAGAGTGAGTAAATGTAATAGCTGGATGGCATAGATGAAATTCAAGTAACCTTTGAGATAGAATGGCTAACTGCAGTAGCTGGTTGGGACAGAAGGAATGACACGTATTTGAAGTATAGAGCAATCAGTAATTGTATAGTGAATTGCTTGGTACACTGTTGGTGTAGCAGGCCACACTTTACTACTACTTTTCTGACAGAATAAGAGAACTTCGCTGGATTATCTCTTTTAGCCCCAGGAGATTAAGCAGACGATGGCCAAGGGGGATAATAGCCATAATGATGAAGCATGAATGTATTCATTTCCAGGAGACAACATAAATACAGACAACATATATACATCTTGTGTACATGGAAGTTGAGTTTGACAGCCCATTGGTCATATTGATTTATTTGGTTGTTTCGGGATTTGAGATTTAAATATTGAGCACAACCCACTACTGGCAACGCTGATTGTATTCTGGTATGAACCTAAGGCCTATCCATGTCAATATGGAAGCACTAGACTCGAGTTTTGCCCTCATTCGAGCTCGTCAGTAGTGCATATCCTTGACCGAATCCGGAAACAAACCCCGGATTACTGGCGTGTGAAGCGGGGTGTATAAACACTGGACCACGCGTCACACGCTGGACATGGCCAAATTATCACAACAGAATATTACGTCACCCATTGTAGGCCGCAGCTCAAGATTTGCCCGACCGCCGCGGCTGACGTCCGTCAATCGATGTGGACCCGAACGACCAGGTCTTCTCACTGGCAAGGCACACCAGGCCGCCTAAAGTCCAGCGAGCAAAGTCGCAGCGAGTCCATTGGTCATATGTCTCCATGGTGGTGGGGATTAAACCAAAAATGGAACTGGGCTCCCATGTCGACCCTGCTTAAAATGAGCACAAGGAAATGTTCTGGCACGTAACATCACTCATCATGTACAGATGGGTCTATACAAATATGGGGCTAGCACCACATGTTCGTTATTCTTCAAGGCAAGGAAAAGGGCCTTGTTGACCTATATAAGTGTGCGTGCGTGCGAGAGAGAGAGAGAGAGAGAGAGAGAGAGAGAGAGAGGAGAGAGAGAGAGAGAGAGAGAGAGAGAGAGAGAGAGAGAGCATCAGTGGTGGGTGTGAGTATGCATGTGTGTTAGTTTTAATCATATTAAAATTTTAGAAATATTGTGTTTATTTATATTTTCAAATGACTTTCATGTTTTTCTGTTCATTTGTCTGTTAGGGAGGGTCAAACAAGAAACTACAGCGACAAATGTTAGGTATGTCATTGGTGTTGATTATATTATCTTCTATATTGACCAATTCCTGTTTTATTACTTGTGTCAGGATGCAAGATAATCACCCGGGGTGGTGGATCTGCATGTGCTTGTTCTCTAAAACGGGCCCAAAGAAATAAGAAACTGTAGTATATGATCAGCAATGATTAGTTAGCATAATGAGTCACGTCACAAAGATGTTGCTAAGAATCATCTGTAATGAGTTAGGAAGAAAATACAAATAGAAATAGGTGAAGAACTCTATGATTTTGTAGAACATAGTTAATATTGTGTATTTACTGAGAACATTAATAAAGCAAGAATTGGCCTTACCAGCCACACTCGCCACCGCCATGGATCGTAGTTATTAAGCCTTTTTCAAGCACAATGTACCAAACTATCGTCTGTCAAGACGGAAAGGTGCCAATGTAATGTAATGTAATAAAGCTTTCTATAGAAGTTAACAAAAACCTACATATTTGCTTCATTGATCACGCATCGACTTTTGATAGTGCAAGATGTGCCAGCATGATTGCTAGTCTCCAGATTTATGGCAAAGACCTTTAACTAGTAAGGAACGTATATTGGAAACAATTTGCTGCCATAAAAGTTGATAACAAAGTTGGTTAATATAATAAAATCATGAAAGAGGTATTCAACAGGGATATGTAATTTCTCCATACTTTTCCCCCATTTTGTCTGTAATCTTCGGACCTGTTTCCCTGTACAGTGAAAATATTAATGAAAAATGAGAAGTGGAAGCCGGTCTCCCTGGCCTAGGCATTAGCGACTTTCTCCGTAATCCTGTATACTCTCATGAGTAACGTGACGTGCGCGAGAATCGGTGGCGGTTCTAGCCGCACCGGTAACTTACGGGGTATGTGAGCCGGTCGCTCAGAAAGCAATGGCAAACTACTGAGCATAATCTTGCCAAGAAATCAACAATCAGCTGAAAGATGCTGATGTTGACAGCGATGTCCTATAAAGGACATGCGGGGGAGGGGGGGGGGGGGGGTGGAATAGTGAACATATGAGAAAGTTCATCATGGGAATGTGACTGATGTAAATATTGAAGATATGATCCCAAGAAAAAAATTTTCAGTGTAATAGAGGGCTGTTGGTGCCCATCAAGTTTTGTTCTGATTTACTATCTTCACTGTCGCTTCCTACATCATTTAACCTCAAGGACATTTTCATCCGTAGTTGTACATGTTCTTTAGTCTCCTTTTTTATGTTGGGTCAAGTCATTTGCATTATTCTGTGTAACTTCCTGTGTCCTTGTCATTGTATGTCATCTCCATCCTTACTTTCTCACCTTTGTTCTCAGTTGTGTTGTTTTCGTTGAAGCTTTTCTATTGTGCTATATTTGTTGAACCCACTGACCATTTTATCCAGAGCATTATAAAGAGATTGATATGTAAATAAATCTATTAATGGTAAATGAAATTGTATTCTATTGTTTGTTAATTTTATTGTTAGATGTTTTGTAAAGCAAATTTAACAGTTGTTTGTCATTATTAAAATAAATATAAAATGAATACTCAGAGATTAATGCTTTTAGATCAGCACAATTGCCAACTTCATGTCATAGGCCAGATAAAGGATATTCTATGTCTGTCATCTTTATTTATGGTGCAATGTGACATCTTCCATATCATGCTTTTGATGGGATCCTCCATTATGTTGTCCCTTCTACACATAGCTCCTACATCTTTCCCTGTAGATATGAGCAATGAGTTATGTCTACTTATGTGCTAAAATCATTGTATTAATGCTTATAAATGTATTGAGCGATTCAACAAGAAGGGATTCATCCACTAATTTTACTTTCTGGCACCAAAGTTGCATCAAAAGAAAAATTTAATGCAGTTAACTCAGCTTGACTGCTTGTGTCAGGATGAGAAAATCTGACTATGACCTTACTGCACCTGGTCCTGGTAATAGGCTACACCAGTTTAGTCTGATCAAGAAAGTAAATATTGAAGAACAAAGGCAAAATCTGGTTACAAACAGTGCCATTCTGAAGTTGTGGTTTATGTGCGGTTCAGTCTGGTCAGGAAAGTAAAGATTGAAGAACAAAGGAAAAATCTGGTTACAAACAGTGCCATTCTGAAGTTGTGGTTTATGTGCGGTTCAGTCTGGTCAGGAAAGCAAAGATTGAAGAACAAAGGCAAAATCTGGTTACAAACAGTGCCATTCTGAAGTTGTGGTTTATGTGCGGTTCAGTCTGGTCAGGAAAGTAAAGATTGAAGAACAAAGGAAAAATCTTATTACAAACAGTGCCGCTTTTCATCTTCTTTCATTCGTGGTGCCATTCTGAAGTTGTGGTTTATTTGCAGTTCAGTCTAGCCAAGAAAGTAAATATTAAAGAGTAAAGAGGAACCTCATTTCAAATACTGCCATTCTGAAGTTAGTTGTGAAGACTGATAGGCACTCAAACCATAGCTTCACTGTAAATGGGCACAAGGCCACTAACTTTTAAGTCTGAATGGGAAAGGAAGAAGGAAACTGTTACTCTTGATATTCTTCTGTGGATTGGAGGAGGTGAACATTATTCACACAATATGTTTGATTGCTGCGTTGTGGATGTTTAGTTTAATGTGTTCACTTGTTTTATCTTGTCAACAGTGAAATTTGATGAGCTGGAGAAGAAACGACTAATTGACATCAAGGAAAAGCAGAACATGGAAGATGAAATTGCAAGCAAAGAAGCTAAGGTTTTACTGATTTTAATTTTTCATCATATTTGCCATAAAATTGCTTTGACCTATAACACCTATCTATTATTTATCTATTCCTGTTTGGACAATGGCATCTGGTGCACATTTGCTGTTCAGAGAACGGGAAATAAAGTTTTCAAAACAATGTTTTCCCATGATGAATTTGAATAACGAAGACACAAACAATAGATTGCACGATTTATTGCCTGGCATATTTCGCTGCATCTCGTCAGGTACATACTGCAAAAAACACACAACTTATGTGAATTAACTAGATAAATCATTCAAACTGAAATATACACATGTTCGCACAGTAATGTCGATTGTCTACCACGGTAATTTTAAACTGACTAACATGTCTTTCTGCTTGCACAAGGACGGCTTACGAAGGTTGATTATTATAGCTTCAGCAAACTTTAACAATCGACTACTTTGTGTGTTGAACAACACATAGAAGGCACTGTCTCTTTCAACCACGTGACCGCTCTCGAGCACATGTCTCGCGACCGATGAAGCTGGACTGTTCCGGTGTGTCCGCCTGCCTAAGCTACCATCTTCTGTGTGTAGTATCTTGTCCACCCAATTCGGAATGTGTTCCGAAACCCTGCAATGTAACTGTCGCTCAGTTCTACCTATGTAGATGGCCTCGCATCTGCATGTAAATTGGTAAATACAATTTGATTTGGAGTAAAAAGCTACAGGTTCTTTTACTGCTGGGATGGGGATCGGTGTGTTTCTGTACCTGATGACTGGAGTTGCAGCACAGAATGTTCACCCGACTGCTGTGATGAGCCGGTCCCGCAGACGTTGCATTACGTCATCTCCTCGGAAGGTTAGGTGGATGAATACCTTGAGTTTAGGGACTGTAGTTACTTCTGGTTTCGGTTTGGGCTGTTGGCAGTGGCGCTTGACTTCAAGTTTGAGGCATTCTTCAGAGTTTCAAATTCCTCTGATTGATCATGTAATAGGACATGAATGTCTGGAGAACATAATGATGAAGGGAGGTGTACCAGAGATGCGGAGAAGAGGAAGACCACATAATAGATTCAAGATGTGATAGATAATTCAAACAAGACAGCAAGAGGCAGGGTATCTGGCTTATGATACAGAGACATTTCAAAAGATTTTATGGGGGGAAAGTTGTGCACAGGGCAAGCCATGGATGATGATGCTGTATGTTAGCAGTCAGATGGTAAGCACTAATCCATCACATATAGAAATGGAGATGAATTAAACTATATCCAGAGATATATTATAAAAGAAGTATCATCATCATCAAGTGCCATGTCAGCTGGTGTAGGCCTTAATGTCTCTCCACAGATCTCAGTCTTTGGTGTTCTGGATCAACTCTGCTGCTGATATACCTCCATGCCACTGTCTCAATCCATCCAGCATCAGTTCTCTTGGTCAGTCTCTGCCTCTCTTCCTCTTAATCTTTCCACTCGTCACGATGTTCTCCAGTGCCTCTCTTCTGATCACATGACCAAAGAAAGCTGTCTCTGTAAGGAATTTGCAACATTCGTCTTAGGAACCACATCTCTGTTGCTTCCAAAGAAGCATAGCACCCATAATATACAGTTATAATTTTCAGCTCCAATCTGGTTACAGCGGTATTTTCTTCAATAAGTTGAGAATTGGTTCCATCAAGACATGTCCTTGTTTTATTATGTGTATATTTCATTTTGTAATTTATATGCTTTGTCAGTGTCAGCACATTCATTTATAATTCCATTGTTTTTTAGAATATAGCACTATTGCAAGTAAAGTTTCTTGTTTTGAAATAGTCCTTACAGAAATGCCAAGAAGATCCTGAATAATTAATAGAAATAATAACTTTATACTAATTATATCACTACATAAATAAGCTGAACAGCGCATAAATGCCTTTGAATATAAATGTTATAAATGAGTTCTAAGAATATCTTGGATACAGAAAAGAACAAATGTATCCATGTGACAAGATATAATATTTAAGAAAATAAACTACTAAAAATGATAAAATAAAGAAAATTGAAATATTTTGGTCACTCGAAATGTCATGAATGATTGCAGAGAACAATAAGGGAGGGTTATATGCCTGGGAAGAAAGGAAGAGGAAGGCCAAAGAGAAGATAGGCCCAGGATGTGGCAGATGATCTCCAGATGGGTGTATCGGACATGGGACATTTTGCTTATGATCGAGATGTTTTCTGGAAGGTTGTTATGGGAGCGAGGTTCTGCAAAGGACATGCTACTGAATGAATGAATGAATGAATGAATGAATGAATATCACTACATATTTTAACTTTATTGTATTTCTTGACGTATTTATATCTGCATTTCAGAATCTACATTTGAAGGAAGAAATTGAAAAAGTGAAGGAAGAAGCAAAGAAAAATAAATCTGAACTGCAAACAGTACAGGTATATGAGGATTAATCTTTGTAATCATATGACATAACATTTATAATCTTTGTGGTAATATATTTTGAGTATTTTCGAATTCTTCAGAATCATACAATTTGTGTAAGTTCCAACACAGTTTTAGTAACCACGTGACTTGAATGTTACATAACTGACTGACTGGCCGGCACCTGCCGTCTTGACAGACGATAGTTTGTTAACATTGTGCTAAAACAAAAAGGCATAACAACTATACTTCTCCATAGCACAAAGCCTGGGCTGAATTGTAGAGACCGTGTGTTGCCCATGCAGCATTATCCCTTTCTCTACCTGCCTAGTTTACTCCAGAGGAAAGGCTGCATAACTAAATCTTAGTAACCATGTAGTTTGAGTACCACTTAACACTGATTGCCTGGAGGAGGTTAATGAACATTATATACAGCTATAAGAAACTGTACTATTTAGTCATGTGGTGAGAAGAGCACCAAGATGTGAAATGGAAATAGAAGGGAAAATTCTTAACCAAGTGGATAATTTTAAATACCTAGGGGCATTTATAACATCAGATGGAAGATGTACAACAGAGATTAAGAGCAGAATAGGGCATGCAAAAGCTGCATTTCAGAAAATGAAGAGTATTTTATGCAATAAGTCACTTTAATTGAATGTAAGAAAGAGAGTGCTAAAGTGCTATATAGATCCTGTTTTGCTGTAGGGCAGTGAATCTTGGAATGTAAATGAACAAATTAGGAAGAACTTAGAAGCAACAGAGATGTGGTTCCTGAGACGAATGTTTTGAATTCCTTGGACTGCCAGAGTAACTAACAACGATTGCCTGAAAGAGGCTAATGAAACTAGAACATTATATACAACAATAAGAAGGAGACAAACAGCTTTCTTTGGTCATGTGATGAGAAAAGAGGCATTGGACAACATCATGACATCTGTAAAGATCAAGGGGAAGAGAGGCAGAGGCAGACCAAAAGAAATGATGCTGGATGGATTGAGACGGTGACATGGAGAATATATCATCAGCAAAGTTGATACAGAATACCAAAGATCGAGATCTGTGGAGAGTCATGAATGCCCATGCCAGCTGGCATGGTACTTGATGATGATGGTAAGAAACTATACTCTTTAATCACGTGATGAGAAGAGAGGCTTGGAGAACATTGTGATGGCCGAAAATATCAGTGGTAACGGAAGCAGAGGCAGACCGAGAGAAATGATGCTGGATGGACAGACCCAGTGGAGGAAATAATCATCAGAGTTGATCTTGAACATCAAGGACCGAGACTTGTGGAGAGACATGAATATCTATGCCAGTTGGCAGTGACCATGATGATGATGATGATCACCTGACTAAATCTTAGTAATCGTATAACTTGAGATTAACCTACTTAACAGTATTGAGTTTTAAAATTTTCTTATTTGTCTTGTTTTGTTCACACTAGTCTTGTGAAGACTCACATTTCAAAATCTTTAATTTTATCCTCCCCATACTTTTAGCCCAATTCCATGTTTCCACTTATATGACACAATTGAATACATATTTGTTTTGACCAGTATTTTAATCCACAGACAGTTAACAGAATAAAAGTATTATGAATTCTTGTATGCCATTCAGGCATATTGGGTCTATGGTGTTTGGCCCATATCTTTGTTGACCAAACAGCACGGAAGGGTTGATATGGTCAGTATTGCACTGACTGGCTCACAACAGGATTAAAACAAATAAAAAAAGAATTTGGTTATATCAGGTGATTTATTGGGTGGATATGAATATCAATTGTGGAACTCTTTGAGGCCCCTAAGACAGTTCATAAATAAATACACCCGTATTGTTTGGCGTTCATAGAAATAGTTGTTAGAATTAGAGAGAGTCCCTAGAGGATGCACTAGGCAACACAAAAATTGAAAGCTATAGTTACCGACCGGGATTCGAACCTGTCACCTCCAAATAATGACAGTGTCTCACTGCAGGAACAAGTGTACTGCAGACCAACTAGACATCCCTAAAAATAAAAATGTCTTCATTAGCCAGGTCTATCATCCACATGTACCCATAACTAAAGAATATGGACAGAATTTGTATCTAACAGATATAAAGATGTCAGTACAAAGGGTAATGATACTTTTTAGTTTTTTTCCCTCCATAAATGTGTAGCCACATCATGTTTCTACTCAATATTGTGTCAATTTTTATTAATTAATATATCCTTTTTACAGGCAGGAATACAGAAATATGATAATGTTATACCAGCCCAGGGGCACTTGTCCTTAAAATGTTTGTCGGGGCAGTAGCATCACAGCTTAGTTTGTGATTTCTAACCGAGGGGATTTTTTAACCTGTATAACTTTCATATGAGACCCTCCATTTTTCTGCCCCTTGCCAGGAAAGCTAGCTATCCAATATCACTATTCAAGATATAAAGGGGGAATAATCATATTAGTTAACTTTGTCTTTGTCTTGATCAGGATAGTCATCATTGCAGTTCCCCCCCCAGTCAAAAAGATAACAATTGTGTGAAAATGTGATATTTTTACCTTCAGTTTTAATCATGTTTACTGTTATTCTGTACTGTAGCTGCACAATGAAACATTGAAAAAGCAACTGACGTCGCTTCAGTCACAAGTAAATGATCTTAAAGAAAATGCTAGTTCTAAACAGGGAGAAGTGAAGCAACAAAGCAAAAAGGTAAGATACATGACATTGTCTTTTTCTTACACATTTATGTTTTGCGCTATGCAGAGATATAATTCCATCCCTGGTCCCCACCATGGGTTGTAGTTATGCCTTATTTAAGGAACAGTGTAAGCAAACTATCGTCTGTCAATACGGCCAAGTGCCAGTAGAGTAAGTACAGGACCCACCTTGAGAATTGCATATGTGGTGCTAACCTCATATTTAAAAAAATAGATCAGTCAGCACTCGACTGGTGTTGTGTTCAATATCACAATGCCATTGTTACTTACCGAAACATTTTCTGACACTAATGTAAGGCTGACCGGGGAGCCTAGGTCAGTTTTTAAAAATCTACCTCAGTCGGGATTTGAACACATGACTACCAGGCTGGCAGGTAAGCAAGCTAGCCATTGTGATAATGTATGCTCCCTTGTTATCATAGTATGCATGTTTAATTATCCACATGCCACATACAAACCAAAGAATATTGCATTATTTTACATTCATAATAAACCACATCAGTAGAGCATGCATTTGACTTCAGATCATCAGAAACCCCTGCTTTTGACAAATGTTTTGTCTTTTTGTCTTCTTGACATATTTTTTCTTGGGGTTGGCAGGTCCAATCTGGGTCATAATTCCAAAGAATATTTCTTCTGTTTGATTTCAAGTTTCAGTTGTTTCTGCTTGTACACTGAATGGGCATTGCGGTACTCCTGTAACTGCTGCTCTGAATGGTACTATCAGTGAAGTTTAAAATAAGACACTTGAAACACCACTTGTATCATTGTTAAGTTCATCATTGCTATCTTAAAGTGTCCATATCATATTCATTTACTACAGATTTGGAGATCAGATAAAATATAATCATCAGTATTTTTGTTCTTCGTTCGCGTGCTGGCAAGCACAGTTCCACTAGTGATACTACTACTAGTAGTTGATACTGCTAATGAGTGAACTGGACTGATTGTGTATGGGGGTTAGCTTTCCCTATTGCCAGTGACCCCCACCATCAGGTGAACCCACTCCAACATTTGAGGTAATTTACGTCCCCAAGTCATGACCCAATGATACAGTATTACTATCCACATTACAGAATGGTATAGAAAAACTTATGACCTCAACCCAACTCAAAAGTGAAAATCACAACTTGTATCTTAACACAGCAAAAACAAAGATAACGCATACAGATAAAATTACTATAGAGAAAGAAATATATGTTAATGAGGAAAATTGGAGGTGCTGGAAAGTTTTGAATATCTTGGGGCAGTAATTACCAACAATGGTGACGCAATGAACAAAATTAAAACATGAATATCTATTGCTCTTGAATAACTAACACAACTTAATCAATTGTGTAGGGTGGATAGACCTACAAAAATTATATTTTTAAGAGCATGCATCTTTCCAGTTGCAACATATGCCTGAACAGTTGAACAGTGCATAAATGCCTTTGAATATAAATGTTATAAATGGGTTCTAAGAATATCTTGGATACAGAAATGAAAAAATGCATCCACATGACAAGATCTGAATATTGAAGAAGGTTGGCTACTAAAGATGATAAAACAAAGAAAATTGAAATATTTTGGTAACTTGAAATGTCACGAAAGTTTGGAGAGAACAATAATGGAGGGGTATATGCCCGGGAAGAGAGGAAGAGGGAGGCCAAAGAGACGATGGGTGCAGGATGTGGCAGATTATCTCCGAATGGGTATATCGTATGCGGGACATCTTGCTTATGACAGAGACGTTTTCTGGAATGTTGTTATGGGAGTGAGGTTCTGTAAAGGACATGCTACTGAATGAATGAATGAAGTCAAGGACAAGAAGTCCAACTGACCAGTGTGTGGAGTGACCCCACAGCTCTGCGGTCACCAGAGAAAGTTTCAGTATTGATGTATCAGAATCAGTATTGATTTACTGGAAGCTCTATGTTGAGACTGTGCTGTCCTGAACATCTTCACATTAAGCAAATGTGTGCTGTAAACACACAGACAATGGGGAAATTGGGTTTGGATTAGAACACACAAAATCCTCACACATAAACAGAAAACAAATCAAATAGAAACTTGAACCTAATGATATAACAATGTTATAAATATAAATAAATCACAAACAGATAAATTATACATTAAATAATGCACTTCACCTTGAAAAAAGACCTGCAGTTTACTAGTGAAAGTGGTTATCAAAAGACCTCTTCTTGTGGTTTATAAGTATGTGAGATCTCTCTTGGCTTTACTCTTATTTAGGTCTTCATCTTAAGGCATTACTAGGTTTTTCTCTTATTAATATTGTAGCCCCGGAAGTTCTTCAAGCTGTAGAAATGTGCCTAGTAATTTAGGCGTGGCTCAGAGAAGTATTCAAAGTCAATTTCTGAGCCGTTTGTTTTTTCCAACACAGTAAATCTTTTTTTATGCTTGATGGCAGGACATTTGTAAAGATAGGACAGAAGGAGAGTTCTGGAAGGTAGGACTGTGGGACATTCCATTGGATGAACAGCAAGATGTTTTAATTTATTTTTTCTGATGGGATCTATGACTTTTGTGATGCTCATAAACAGTTGTTGTATTGTAACTTTGTTAATATGTCCTCGCATTTAACTCTGTTTCTCATACTTATATAGGAAATTGGATAGCAACAGCCCATGAAAGGCATCATTTAAACAAAAATATTATTTATTAAAAGTTTTAAGATGTAGAACAACCCACTACTGGCAATGCTGATTATATTCCAACACACACCTTGGGCCTTGTCCATGTCAGATTTGAAGCACTAGACTCGAGTTTCGAAACTCAAGTCAAGTGCTTCCAATCTAACATTCCAGATGACAAATATATGTCGTAAAATTATGCTTTTCCATCAATGAACTCCAAAATAGGGAATGTGAAGGGTGAAGGCCAAGGTGAACAAGGTTAGTGAGAAAGCAGTGGTTTTTGAGGCAACATCTTTGGAAGTTTGTAAGGGAAATAATTTTTGAAGCAGTATGTAAGGGGAAGTAATGTAAACCACATGAAACTATCATTCTGAATGGTCTACGAGAAGTAAGACTTTTGCGAGAACCAAGTGATGACTGTGAATCTACAACCATGGCCAGACAGCGAGAACAGCAAATTAAAAGAAGGGTGGCCAAACAAGAACACTACGCAGGAAGCCATAGAAGATTGATAAACCAGCACAGAACTGGTGTCGTTAGCCGCTACATGCTGTGGGATTTGCCGAGGAGGTGATCCGAGCACTTATGGACTGAATGGTTCAGTGTGCAATGAGGATGATCTGTCGATTAACTAACTAATATAATTCACAGAAATATAGTTGGGGAACCCACTGACACAGCATATAAACATATTCACATGCAGTGATTTGCGCTCTTAGAAGTAGAAGAAAGGAGTAGAGATTGGAGAACTAGACAACAGAATAATTTAAAGCTATAGTTATTGTGATGGGATGTGAACCTGCCATCTCTAAGTTATAAGGTGACCGGTCCTTTCCTAGCCAGATTGCCTTCCCAGACAATTCCAAAAATGATTATGGTGCACATTGTATGAAGCAGTGTTGACCATATAACCATACAGCCTGATCAGAAACAAGAATCATTCACTGCTGGGGATTCAGCCCAAACTACTGTCTTCATAAACATGGACTACAACCACTATTCCATAAACATGAAGTAAAACCACTATTCCATAAACATGGACTACAATCACTATTCCATAAACTTGGACAACAACCACTATTCCAATGACTAACCACTATCCATAACTGGACTACAACCACTATTCCATAAACTTGGACTACAACCACTATTCCATAAACTTGGACAACAACCACTATTCCATAATCATGGACTACAATCACTATTCCATAAACATGGACTACAATCACTATTCCATAAACTTGGACAACAACCACTATTCCATAAACTTGGACAACAACCACTATTCCATAAACTTGGACAACAACCACTATTCCATAAACTTGGACTACAACCACTATTCCATAAACATGGACTACAACCACTATTCTTTAAACTTGGACAACAACCACTATTCCATAAACTTTGACAACAACCACTATTCCATAAACTTGGACTCCAACCACTATTCCATAAACATGGACTACAACCACTATTCCATAAACATGGACAACAACCACTATTCCACCACACCTCCAGGATATGTGGTGGTGAAGTGATTAGACACTCACCTGCATTGCTGGTGGTCATGGGGTTTGATCTGCATTGGGGGTGGGTTCACATTTGTATAAATTGATCTAGGCTCCCAGGTCAACCCAGCCTATAAAGGGTGCCAGAAAATACCTTGGGAAGTCAAGTTGGCTGGAGTGATACCACATAACCTATGGATGGATGCAGATTGATCTATAAAATGATGTGTCTAACAACATGTGCCCTGTGTGTCTTATTATGTGTAAAAGGGACCTTTACTCTGTGTTTCACACCTCCATTGAAGAAATAGTCCTATCATTAGGATTATTTGGTCTCCCGGGCCAAGGAGTTAACGACATTGTTCGTAATCCCGTATATCCACGTGGGGAAAACCAGCTGTGAGAATCGGCAGTGGTTCGCGCCATGCTGGTAACTTACGGGGGTATGTGAGCCGTTGTTCAGAAAACTATGGCAAACTACTGAACGTAAAACTTGCTTAGTACATCAACAGCAGCTGAAAAATGCTGGTGTTGACTGCAACGTCCTGTAAGGGATATGCAACATTTAAAAAAATATATGTGATTAACACTGTGATATAGTTTTAGGCAGGTGTAATGTAATAATAGCAACAACCATTGCATGGCTACCTTATTACTTGTTCTGTGTTCAGCATTTTGTATTCATTATTTCTATGTAAATTTAACTAATGGATTAAAAGTTCTGAAAACTTGAATTTGCTAACATAAATAATGCAATTTGTGCTCTGGACAATCCCTTCATTGGTGCTCAGCCTCCAATCTCAGTATGCTAGCTTTCATTATAACAATTTGATTTTGTACATATTACTGCCATGTCCTTATCAGGCAGTACCTAATGCGGTTGCTTTTGTTTTAAAGCTTTGCTAAATAGACATCCTTATGCTATTATATGTTTTGGCATGGCTCTTCATCATCATCATGTGCCATGCTGATACACTTTAGCAGTCATGGTTCAACATGTCACATGATCACCACTCAAGGGTCAACATGTCACATGATCACCACTCAAGGGTCAACATGTCACATGATCAGCGCTCAAGGATCAACATGTCACATGATCACCACTCAAGGGTCAACATGTCACATGATCACCACTCAAGGGTCAGCATGTCACATGATCACCACTCAAGGGTCAACATGTCACATGATCACCACTCAAGGGTCAACATGTCACATGATCACCACTCAAGGGTCAACATGTCACATGATCACCACTCATGGTTCAACATGTCACATGATAACCACTCATGGTTCAACATGATCACCACTCAAGGGTCAACATGTCACATGATAAGCGCTCAAGGGTCAACATGTCACATGATCAGCACTCAATGGTCAACATGTCACATGATCACCTGTTCAAGGGTCAACATGTCACATGATCACCACTCAAGGGTCAACATGTCACATGATCACCACTCATGGGTCAACATGTCACATGATCACCACTCAAGGGTCAACATGTCACATGATCACCACTCAAGGGTCAGCATGTCACATGATCACCACTCAAGGGTCAACATGTCACATGATCACCAGCTCAAGGGTCAACATGTCACATGATCACCACTCAAGGGTCAACATGTCACATGATCAGCCACTCATGGGTCAGGTCTGTGTTCTTGTCTTGATTATGCCATGTGACCAAGTCATACGTGTATTCAACTCTTTCCCTTCTTGCTCTTTTCTTTTGACTTTTGCCAGTTGTCACAAAGTTGTCCAGTTTATTTCTCTTCATAACATGCCCACAACATCTAATTAATTTAGTTGCATGTACTGCACAGAACGTAGCAGTCAACCCCAGCATTATAGCTGTTCGTGATTCCTGGGCAAGCCCACAACATCACTCTACATCTAATTTCTCTTATCGATTTACATGGTTTTATGCCTTTTTTTAAGAGCAATGCTTATGTTTGTTATGTTTATGAGGTAGCTTTGTCCAGTAGATTTTTCTCGAGGCAGAATAAATTTATATCTTTGCCATAACATAAATGATAGTCTTAAGGTGATAAAGTAAAAGTGTTGTAATAGAAACAGGTGATTGTTTAAACCGCCCTGTTATTTTAATATACCAAAGCATTCTCTGCACTGCATGTGTTTAAAACCTGTCAATCTGAAATATGGCTGGCGGCTAGTTGACAGTGGACTGTGCTGGTAATGTCATGAGCACACTTGGATGAGGGTTCGATGTCCAGGGCTCATCACTTGCTAACTGTGGGAAAGATTGGTCACTTTTTCCTTTTTGCTGTTGGCTTACAAAATGTGATGGCGTTGTCACATCACAGATCCATAGCACCATAGCAGAAAACTGCTTCGGGACAATTTATTGTTTTGTATTTCAATGTGTAGTATATTTGATATTCTTCAAATGACTACGCCTTTTGTTTGGCTTTATCTCTAATTTAAATGTATGAATAGTAATGGTTATGACTAGAAATATAGAGACATTCTGGCCTACAGTAATCTATTACATATAAGTTATTCATATTGAAATTAGTCGCATGTGCACAATGCCTTGCATCAATGTTTTCTTGGCTTGACCTTCACATTATCTAACCAAATATGGCCTAGCAGTCAATCATGCCTAGACAAATGGATATAAATAAGATTTCTCTCAAAGCAGAAAGGAGAAAAATGGGAGTTAGTCTTCCCACTTCATAAAGACAATGTGTGTATGTGTGTGTGTGTGTGTGTGTGTGTGAATTCTTGCACACCCCAAACACATTGTCAAGGGACCTAACCTGTAAACTGAATGTTGTTTGACATCAGTGTAGGCTGTCACTTTATGACAGTTCTAAAAGAATTCTCTACATATATGCACCTTGAATAAAACATGGACGCCAAGGTAGCGCAGTGGCTAGCATGCCTGCCTTCTGGTTCAGTAGTCCCCATTTGTTTTAATTGACCTGAGCTGCAAGGCTGACCTAGATTAAAATGGGTGCCAGGAAATATCCTGGGAGGAGATGGCGGCTGGTTTGTTACTGACCACATCAAATGCTGACTGATTACTGACCACATCAAATGTTGACTGATTACTGACTACATCAAATGCTGACTGATTACTGACCACATCAAATGCTGACTGATTACTGACCACATCAAATGCTGACTGATTACTGACTACATCAAATGCTGACTGATTACTGACCACATCAAATGCTGACTGATTACTGACCACATCAAATGCTGACTGATTACTGACTACATCAAATGCTGACTGATTACTGACCACATCAAATGCTAACTGATTACTGACCACATCAAATGCTGACTGATTACTGACTACATCAAATGCTGAGTGATTACTGACCACATCAAATGCTGACTGATTACTGACCACATCAAATGCTGATTGATTACTGACTACATCAAATGCTGACTGATTACTGACCACATCAAATGCTGACTGATTACTGACCACATCAAATGCTGACTGATTACTGACTACATCAAATGCTGACTGATTACTGACCACATCAAATGCTAACTGATTACTGACCACATCAAATGCTGACTGATTACTGACTACATCAAATGCTGACTGATTACTGACCACATCAAATGCTGACTGATTACTGACCACATCAAATGCTGACTGATTACTGACTACATCAAATGCTGACTGATTACTGACCACATCAAATGCTGACTGATTACTGACCACATCAATGCTGACTGATTACTGACTACATCAAATGCTAACTGATTACTGACCACATCAAATGCTGACTGATTACTGACTACATCAAATGCTGAGTGATTACTGACCACATCAAATGCTGACTGATTACTGACCACATCAAATGCTGACTGATCTATACAAATATGAGGCTAACACTATATGTGCACTACATTTTAAGGCATGATCAAGTGTCATTTACTGACTAATTCTCAAGTTAATGCTGTAGTGGCATTATAGTTTGCATGCTTTTGCTTTTGCGCTCGGTCGCTTTGACCTCAAGCGTTGTCCATACACACTACTTTTTAGTACTGCTGGACTGAATTTTGCGTGTAGATTAGCGTTCCCTATTAACAGTGTCCCTCGCCATCAGGTGAATCCACTCCAACTTCAGATGTACTTGTAATTTACATCCCCAAGTCAAGGATGCGAGTCAGCATTTTAGTCCCAACTGTCCATTGTAGGGGTTGAACCCCTTACCTCGGCATCAGCACACCGGATGTTTAAGAACACGCGTTCTGATCCATTCGGCCATGCTGACCTGCGTAAGGTTATTTTGTCCAACCATTGTAACTGAGGGGTTGATCCAGCTTCATAAAGCATGTATAGTTTCGAACCAATCTGGGAATTGTCTAGGGAGGAAAGGTCACTAAGAAGGGAACTCCCACCTCATGCCATGGCATAGAATGTATGAAGTCATCACTTGACACCTCATCTGCGGTGTTTGTCACAGGACTACTTTTTATGTTTTTGAGTTAGAGATGGACACTGGAACTTCAGTCAATGCAAATCCATTTGATAAAAACTGCTCATTTTGGTTTATGTCTAATTGATCTGTACCAAGCAGCTCACCATATGTTATAGAGTTAACCATGATAAACTTTCTGGACACATTCCAGTGAAATCAGCATACAAGCATTCATTAGTTACTGAATTTTTGCCCATTTAGGGACTGGCTTTTAGTGTTCTAAGAGTTAGTTGCATGCCCTTTGCAGGTTGTAGCAGTCAACCCCAGCACCCTTTGAATGTGTGTGATTTTACCGTCAGTAGTTAGCCATTGCTGGGTCTGTGGTGAAGGGGTAGCAAATACAATTTGCAATCCCTAATACTGCGTTCAAAATCATCAACTGCATGTGATTTGGAAGCCAACCTCTCTGTGTTGATTTTTAACAATGGTATGAGTGTTGGTCATTCAGAAAGTAATGGCAAACTACTGAATATAAATTTGCCTGCTTCTTCTGTTGTTTGTTTGAAATTTATTGTCTATAACTGCCATGTTATCTCTTGACTAGTAAATCACAAACCGCAAACATTGCTGGTGTTGATTGCGATGACCTGTTAAAGGACACATTACTAATTAAGTTAGCCATTGCTTTCTGAACAACCAAGACTCATAACATCATAATCAACACAAGCGGTCTGTTTCCAAATCATCTGCGGTTGATTTTGAACCCTCAACTCAGTAGGTCAGGGAATTCTGGCACATGTTCACTGGCCACAGGGATGGCTTCCAGTATAGAAAGCGATTAACACGTGATTAACCTGGTATAGAAAGTCCTGTTTATATTTGTTGACAGTGTTTACCATTCCTTTGTAGACTTTCTACATGTTGACAGTTTGTAGTGAATGCAATTTACATTCTTTCCTTCCTGATAATCAAGTAACAAAGTTAAACTGTTAAAGGTAAGATGGACTTCATTGCATCTGGTTCTGCCCCATATGACTCGCTGTCTTTCTCTACAGAACATCAAGCCACCGTCAAGAATGACCACCGTAGCTCCAGCGATGAACCCCAGGGGTCTGTAAAGATTGCACTTGTCTGAACGATACAGTCCAAAAACAAACCCACGACCTGGAGTGTACAAGACAAAGAGCTTGACCACTTCCCCACAAAGACCTCTGCTTGACCACTTCCTCACAAAGACCTCTGCTTGACCACTTCCCCACAAAGACCTCTGCGGAGAAATAAAGTATTTTGCATTAAATACACTACCGGTAATTTCTAATGTCAGCGACAATGCTAAGTTGCATTTTTCTAACTTTCTGGATTGAATCTTCTACATTGAAAAGATATCTTCATTGTACATATGTACATCCCTAAGCCCTCCATCTCCTCCTATAGATCACACTCCAAAAAATTAAAAGGTGAAACAAAATAAAATCAGATGACAGATGCTGTTATAGAAGTATAAGGTGATAGAACTTCAAATATCCTTGGTCACTACATTATGAGATTGGATGCCCAGCTCTCTTCTTTGCTATTGTTTTCTTTCCAGAGAAATCTCTGGTACTCATTTCATGACTCAGAATGGACATCAGAGGTGGGCATCTTCTGCCTTGAATAAATTCCACCTTGACTGGATATTTCTCTTTTGATGTGCCAGACTTCTGGACAATTTCTTTACTACTTGTCCAAAATGGGCATCTAATTACTGCCATGATTCTAGCTAACATTTCTTTATAAAGTATTCTGTGACTTTCTTTCAGACCAAAGATTTGGAGAAGCAGATAAAGAAGTTTGAAGATAGAGAAAGGAATTTGGAGCAAACAGCACAAAAGGTAAAAGAGTTTCTGATGCAGTTAATCAAATGAAGCTTCTTTTTATTTTTTTAATGTTGCATATCCCTTACAGGTCGTTGCAGTCAACACCAGCATTTTTCAGCTGCTGTTGATGTACCAGGCAAGTTTTACGTTCAGTAGTCTGCCATTGCTTTCTGAACGACCGGCTCACATACTCCCATAAGTTACCAGCGCGGCGCGAACCGCTGCTGATTTCTCAGTTGCTGTTTTCCTCACTTGGATATACGGGATTACGAACAATGTCATTAACCCCTTGGCCAGGGAGACCGGCAAGGGATCTTCTTACTTATGCTGTTTCTGAGTTATATCTGTCACGCTTTGCCTTCATGTTTATTCACCATGTTAACTAACTTGCAGCCATGTTCTCCCCATGTTATTCATCTCTGTCCCTAATTCTCTTCTCTGTGTGTTTTTATAGAAACTTCTCATTTTCTTGTGCCCAATGGGTTCCAGTGGAACAACTTTCTATTTATACATTTAACAAGTTTTCTCCATGTGTGTCCTATCCAACACTATTGTCATTCCTCTTGATTAACTGAGATTTGTTTGGTTCACTCAATGAACATAACATTGGTGGTTTAGTCACACCATTTTATCATTTTTCTGTGTAGGCACGAATTAATTACTTTGTATAGTTTATTAGTGATCATGTATTCGCCATGTGTCTGGTCCACACAACGTGTTAGAGTTAAATCTTCTAGGTTTGGTTCTAGATTCATTTCTTTTTACTTCCAACATTTTCTAGTGCCATGAAGGTAACTTTTGCTTTTTTTATTCTTATTGTAATAGCACTCTCTTTTCCCCAACTTCATCTTCATTACTGCCTAAATGTGTGTAGGATTCCACCTCTATTATTTTCTAGAGCAGAGATATTTATCGTGGAGTATGTGAGAAGACAATTAGATAATGGTGAATGGAATACATAGACTTGTGCACCAATAATCTTGAAATTAAGGGAGTTAATGTTTAATGTAAGTTCTTTACAAATCATCTTTTAAAAGATCACATGTTGTCATGCCAGACAGATAACTTATCAACAGTTAAACAACTTTGTTCAAAAACAACTCCATGATATTCACTTTTAATAGTGATGTTTATTGTTGTGAAACATCATTTAAATTGAGCTAGTAAAAATAGAAAAGACAAAGAAGACTGCATCCTTTTAGAGATGGACATTTTACATAATTTTATAACTTTTCACATTCAAATTTTGAAATGCAATAATGACATAAGATGATGAAGTTTATTAATGTGTTATTGCGGTTAAGTTTGAATTTCTTACATCTTCCACTTAATTCTGTATATGTAAACATTGGAATTACATCATGTTGTATGATAGGCACACAAAATTAAATGAACTTAGACCCGATGATCTATATCCAATATCTATTAATTTTCTGTTAAGCTGTGAAAAGCATGCAAAAACTATATGTTGTGCAGCAGAACAAAACAGCTGGCCAAAATTGAAGCCTAACATTTAAACAAATAGCTCGCCTGCAGCTGGCATTAGATTGGAAATAGCATCTTTTATGATCCCCCATACATGTTCAGAGTAACAAAGTAGTTCGTACATAATATAAATGCTAGATAAGGAGAAGTAGAAATTACATTATTTTTTTTTTCATGCGCTCGCCTTGAACTCAGGCATAGTCCATACAACTTCAGAGGTACTTGTAATTTACATCTCCAAGTCAAAGACGAGAAGTCAACATTTTAGTTCAACTGACCTGTGTAGGGGTTGAACCTGCTACCTCAGCATCAGCACACCGGATGTTTAGGGATAAGTGCTCTTATCCATTCAGCCATGTTGACCTCCAATGACATTGTTGAGATTAAACAAAACAACTGACAACTTAACAACAAAATTAATATGTCATTTGTCTTCAAAGACATCTGTTTATTTAAAGTTGAGACCAAATTTAATTATGACAATTTTTTTTAAATGCAGGTTAGTAATATTTGAAATAGATTAATGAAATTATTGTCGCAAAGAATTAATAAGTTTGTATTTTTATTTATTTATTTTTCTTTAAAAGCAGAAACAATTCAAATTAGCTACTTGTAAATTACATAAAATGTATAGGTTGATGAAGATGAAGACTAAGAATATATATGTGAAATAGAACAGGATAGCTGACAACTATTAAGAGAAAGTAATTTAAATGTAACAAAAATGTGTTTCCTTGCAGTTGACATCAGATTTGAAACACAAGGAAGAGGAGGTGGTGTTGCTGACATCAAAGTTGGCCGGCTTCACAGACTTGGTGGGACATCTGCAGACTAGCAAGGACCAGGTAGGCTTTCTGTTATTTGTTCTGAATTTGTAACACTGGTTTGTGGGATATATGCAGCAAGGAGTAAACTTGTTGGTGTTAATTCAAGAAGGAATTAATGTGTTGGTGTTAATTAAGGAAGGTGTTAGCTTGTTGTTATTAATTCAGGAAGGAATTAGCTTCTAGGTGTTAGTTAATACAGGAAGTTGCTAGCTTGTTGTTGTTAATTCCTGAAGGAATTAGCTTGTAGGTGTTAATACAGGAAGGTTTTAGCTTGTGGTTGTTAATTCCTGAAGGAATTAATGTGTAGGTGTTAATTCAGGAAGGAAGTAGCTTGTAGGTGTTAATTCAGGAAGGAATTAGCTTGTAGGTTTTAATTCAGGAAGGATTTAACTTGTTGATGTTGTTAATTCAGGAAGGAGTTAACTTGTTGATGTTGTTAATTCAGGAAGGAGTTAACTTGTTGACGATGTTAATTCAGGAAGGTGTTAACTTGTATGTGTTAATTCAGTTGGTCTGGTGTGATTGTGGTTTCATGCAGGTACATTTCATTTCTGTTATGTTTTTAAGGGCAAGAGGATCAACTTCATTGCACCGGGTTTTATCCCGTAGGGCTCAGTCTCTTTCCCCAGGGCATCCTGCCAAAAGCGTCGCACAAAGAACGACCTCAGAAACTCCAGCAATGACTCACAGGAGTCTCAGAAAAATTGCACCCACGATCCGAACAGTGCGGCTCGTAATCGAACCCACAACTCTCAGAGCATGAGGCAGGTGGTGTAACCACTTTGCCACAGAGTCTCCCTTCTTTTATGTCTCTACCTTGAGGTGGTGGAGGGGTCATTGACCTCATGAGCTGTGATGGCAGTTGTGTAAGCACTGACAAGGTCTTACATACAAGGCCTGGGCACAGGCGAAGGCGAGGAAAAGCAAGCCTGATAAAATAATCAACTGTACAGTAAAACTCAATATATGATGATGCCATAAATGAAAAGTAAGCAGAATGGTGCTGATCCCGTATGCCAGTACTACCCAGTACCACCAAGGGATGGTAGCACCAGGTCACCTGCCTCGAAAAACTCCACACAATGTGATGGTCATCTTCCCCCTTTCTGTGGATTCTAGGCACAGAAGGATACAACAAAAGCTATTGACCAAAACCCATTGAATACTCCAAACAAGGAAAACATGAAACTTCCCCTCTTCTGTGGAGTCAAGGCACAGAGGAATAGAGTAAGAGCTCTTGACCAAACACACCAGATGCTCAAAACAAGGAGGAATTAAAAACTGAAGTCACAGACAAAATATTACATCCTAATGCAATCCAATACAGCTAATCCTAGTCTACTGAGTGTTACTTGTGATTGTGTTCTAGTGAAGCTTACTGTCTACTTCTCATGTTTTGTTGATTCATTCATTATGAGTATAGATGTTTTAGAAATCACTTTATGATGTGATGACTGTTAATGCTGATGATATTACAATTAATGTTATCTTCATTATTTCAGCCCTTGGGCTGTTTGTAAAGTCTCCTAATCACTCTATTTGATAGTTGTCCGGAAATCACTTTATGATGTGATGACTCTGTTAATGCTGATGATATTAAAATTAATGTTATCTTCATTATTTCAGCCTTTGGGCTGTTTGTAAAGTCTCCTCATCACTCTATTTGATAGTTGTCTGGCTCGTATCATTGTTTTTAATTGTATGTATATCTATATTGCTAGATCTGTGCATGCCTATTTTATAGATGTTTTTATAAAAGAAAGAACCTGTCTCTTTTCCCAATATTTTACTCTCCACTACTCTCTTTGTGAGAGTTGTGGTAGCATAGAGGCTAAATGCTAGCATGCCGTCCCAGTGGTCTTCCAGGTTGACCAAGCCTACATTGGCTACCATGAATGTCTGGGGATGTGAAGCATCCCAATAAGCAATAAATCTCGCAATCTATTGTTTGTGTCTTCGTTATTCAAACATCAGGTTCTTGTCATTTTTCAATAACACCACATCTTAAATGCCTCCAAATATTTTTTCAATATCTTTATTATTTGTCCATATTTGAGAATCATATAATTCAGCTGGTCAAATGTACACACGGAGAATTCCATTCTAAAGGTCAAGTTGTATATTATTTGATGTTAGGATGCTTTGGTTTTTCTTCAACTATTAAATAACACATTTATCTGTGTTTTGTTTTATTTCAGCTGTTGGCAGAGGCCGATGATTGGAAAGAAAAGTAAGTTTGGTTGCATTGATTATTTTGCCAATCTCTTGAGTTGTTATGTTTTAATTCTTTATCACTATTCTTCAAAAGGTCCATCGCAGTTGGTTGTTGCATAAATGGTAACATTGTACAGATGCATCACGTCTTAAGGGATGTCATGGTGCTCATAATACTCTGGGGGTCTCCATGGCAATGTGGTTAAACATTCTGCTTTCCAAAGGTCGTGGGTTCATTTCCAGACACCATAATTCAGTTCACGAGTGCAGTTGTCTCAGAGACTCCTGGGATCATCGCTTGAGTCCCCTCCAAGGGATCATCGCTTGAGTCACTTCTTGGGGATTGTCACTTGAGACACCTCCTGGGGGATCATCGCTTGAGACCCCTCCTAGGGATTGTCACTTTAGACACCTTCCTGGGGATCACTGCTTTGAGACCCCTCCTTGGGGATCGTCGCTTGAGTCACTTCCTGGGGATTGTCGCTTGAGACCCCTCCTGGGGATCATCGCTTGAGTCACAGAGACTGCTGTGTGTGGCACTTTTGGTAGGCTGCTCAATGGAAAGAAGCCGAGCCATATGGATAAAACAAATTCAAATATCTTGGGAGCTTGATATCTGAAGATGGCAGAATAGACAGAGAAATCAAAATCAGATGTCACAAATCAAGTGCGCTTATATATCAACTATCACCATACTGAAACATCAAAATATACCTATGTCCACAAAACAACAAATAATAAATAGCATATTCATATCAACCCTATGCTACCATTGTCAAACATGGACATTATCCAAATCACACTTAACGCAAAGTTAAGACCTGTGAGATGAGATGCTTGAGGAGAGCTGCCAACTTTACTATCCGAGACCGAGTAAGAAATGATGTTATCAGACAGACAGTGGGAATCAATACCTCGTGCCACACATATTGAAAGACAGAAAATCAAATGGTTTCGCCATCTCATTAAAATGCAACACCATCAACTACCAGCAATGGCCCCCCACATCAGAGAAGTTATGCTACAAGTGCAAGAGTAAGTCCGAGAAAAAAATGGATTGACAACATCAAAGACATCATACAATCACATGAAATGACACTATCCAGTGCCACCCATTGGGCACATGAAACGTCAACTATTCCTCCCCACGATGCTTGACAGCAAAAGTGGAAGATGATGATTGTTCATGCGTCATATTTGTATAAACCAATCAGCACTCAGTGGGAAATGTGGTCAGTATGATGCTAGCTGCCTTGACTTCTCGAGACATTTCCTGTTGCCTATTTTAGACTGGGTCAACCTGGGAGCCCAGGTCAGTTGATCAAACACTGACTCAGTGGGGATGTGAACACATGACCTCAGGGCCAGCTGGCAGGTTGCTAGCCACTACACCACCATGGCTTTCAGATCCAGACTGTGTTGCTGTTGTCTCAGTTCCTCTTGTTATTGTGGTTGTTGTCTCAGTTGCTCTTGTTATTGTGGTTGTTGTCTCAGTTCCTCTTGTTATTGTGGCTGTTGTTTCAGTTCCTCTTGTTATTGTGACTGTTGTCTCAGTTGCTCTTGTTATTGTGGCTGTTGTCTCAGTTGCTCTTGTTATTATACCTGTTATCTCAGTTGCTCTTGTTATTGTGGCTGTTGTTTCAGTTCCTCTTGTTATTGTGACTGTTGTCTCAGTTGCTCTTGTTATTGTGGCTGTTGTCTCAGTTGCTCTTGTTATTATACCTGTTATCTCAGTTGTTCTTGTTATTGTGGCTGTTGTCTCAGTTGTTCTTGTTATTGTGGTTGTTGTCTCAGTTCCTCTTGTTATTGTGACTGTTGTCTCAGTTGCTCTTGTTATTGTGACTGTTGTCTCAGTTGCTCTTGTTATTGTGACTGCTGTCTCAGTTGCTCTTGTTATTGTGACTGTTGTCTCAGTTCCTCTTGTTATTGTGGTTGTTGTCTCAGTTGCTCTTGTTATTGTGACTGCTGTCTCAGTTGCTCTTGTTATTGTGACTGCTGTCTCAGTTGCTCTTGTTATTGTGACTGTTGTCTCAGTTGCTCTTGTTATTGTGGCTGTTGTCTCAGTTGCTCTTGTTATTGTGGCTGTTGTCTCAGTTCTTGTTATTGTGGCTGTTGTCTCAGTTGCTCTTGTTATTGTGGCTGTTGTCTCAGTTGCTCTTGTTATTGTGACTGTTGTCTCAGTTGCTCTTGTTATTGTGGCTGTTGTCTCAGTTGTTCTTGTTATTGTGGCTGTTGTCTCAGTTGCTCTTGTTATTGTGACTGTTGTCTCAGTTGCTCTTGTTATTGTGACTGTTGTCTCAGTTGCTCTTGTTATTGTGGCTGTTGTCTCAGTTGCTCTTGTTATTGTGACTGTTGTCTCAGTTGTTCTTGTTATTGTGACTGTTGTCTCAGTTGCTCTTGTTATTGTGACTGTTGTCTCAGTTGTTCTTGTTATTGTGGCTGTTGTCTCAGTTGCTCTTGTTATTGTGACTGTTGTCTCAGTTGCTCTTGTTATTGTGACTGTTGTCTCAGTTGCTCTTGTTATTGTGGCTGTTGTCTCAGTTGCTCTTGTTATTGTGACTGTTGTCTCAGTTCCTCTTGTTATTGTGGCTGTTGTCTCAGTTGCTCTTGTTATTGTGGCTGTTGTCTCAGTTGCTCCTTGTTATTGTGACTGTTGTCTCAGTTGCTCTTGTTATTGTGGACTGTTGTCTCAGTTTGCTCTTGTTATTGTGACTGTTGTCTCAGTTGCTCTTGTTATTGTGGCTGTTGTCTCAGTTGTTCTTGTTATTGTGGCTGTTGTCTCAGTTGCTCTTGTTATTGTGGTTGTTGTCTCAGTTCCTCTTGTTATTGTGACTGTTGTCTCAGTTGCTCTTGTTATTGTGGCTGTTGTCTCAGTTGCTCTTGTTATTGTGGCTGTTGTCTCAGTTGCTCTTGTTATTGTGACTGTTGTCTCAGTTGCTCTTGTTATTGTGGCTGTTGTCTCAGTTGCTCTTGTTATTGTGACTGTTGTCTCAGTTGCTCTTGTTATTGTGGCTGTTGTCTCAGTTGTTCTTGTTATTGTGACTGTTGTCTCAGTTGTTCTTGTTATTGTGGTTGTTGTCTCAGTTCCTCTTGTTATTGTGACTGTTGTCTCAGTTCCTCTTGTTATTGTGGCTGTTGTCTCAGTTGCTCTTGTTATTGTGACTGTTGTCTCAGTTGTTCTTGTTATTGTGGTTGTTGTCTCAGTTGCTCTTGTTATTGTGGCTGTTGTCTCAGTTGCTCTTGTTATTGTGGCTGTTGTCTCAGTTGCTCTTGTTATTGTGACTGTTGTCTCAGTTCCTCTTGTTATTGTGGCTGTTGTCTCAGTTGTTCTTGTTATTGTGGTTGTTGTCTCAGTTCCTCTTGTTATTATACCTGTTGTCTCAGTTCCTCTTGTTATTGTGGCTGTTGTCTCAGTTGCTCTTGTTATTGTGGCTGTTGTCTCAGTTGCTCTTGTTATTGTGACTGTTGTCTCAGTTCCTCTTGTTATTATACCTGTTGTCTCAGTTGCTCTTGTTATTGTGACTGTTGTCTCAGTTCCTCTTGTTATTATACCTGTTGTCTCAGTTGCTCTTGTTATTGTGACTGTTGTCTCAGTTGTTCTTGTTATTGTGGCTGTTGTCTCAGTTGTTCTTGTTATTGTGGTTGTTGTCTCAGTTGCCTCTTGTTATTGTGGCTGTTGTCTCAGTTGCTCTTGTTATTGTGGCTGTTGTCTCAGTTGCTCTTGTTATTGTGACTGTTGTCTCAGTTCCTCTTGTTATTATACCTGTTGTCTCAGTTGCTCTTGTTATTGTGACTGTTGTCTCAGTTCCTCTTGTTATTATACCTGTTGTCTCAGTTCCTCTTGTTATTGTGACTGTTGTCTCAGTTGCTCTTGTTATTGTGGCTGTTGTCTCAGTTGCTCTTGTTATTATACCTGTTGTCTCAGTTCCTCTTGTTATTATACCTGTTGTCTCAGTTCCTCTTGTTATTGTGACTGTTGTCTCAGTTGCTCTTGTTATTGTGGCTGTTGTCTCAGTTCCTCTTGTTATTATACCTGTTGTCTCAGTTCCTCTTGTTATTGTGACTGTTGTCTCAGTTCCTCTTGTTATTGTGACTGTTGTCTCAGTTCCTCTTGTTATTGTGACTGTTGTCTCAGTTCCTCTTGTTATTGTGGCTGTTGTCTCAGTTCCTCTTGTTATTATACCTGTTGTCTCAGTTCCTCTTGTTATTGTGACTGTTGTCTCAGTTCCTCTTGTTATTGTGGTTGTTGTCTCAGTTCCTCTTGTTATTGTGGTTGTTGTCTCAGTTGCTCTTGTTATTGTGGTTGTTGTCTCAGTTGTTCTTGTTATTGTGGTTGTTGTCTCAGTTGCTCTTGTTATTGTGGCTGTTGTCTCAGTTCCTCTTGTTATTGTGGTTGTTGTCTCAGTTCCTCTTGTTATTGTGGCTGTTGTCTCAGTTGCTCTTGTTATTGTGGCTGTTGTCTCAGTTGCTCTTGTTATTGTGGCTGTTGTCTCAGTTGCTCTTGTTATTGTGGTTGTTGTCTCAGTTCCTCTTGTTATTATACCTGTTGTCTCAGTTCCTCTTGTTATTGTGACTGTTGTCTCAGTTGCTCTTGTTATTGTGGCTGTTGTCTCAGTTGCTCTTGTTATTGTGGCTGTTGTCTCAGTTGCTCTTGTTATTGTGACTGTTGTCTCAGTTGCTCTTGTTATTGTGGCTGTTGTCTCAGTTGCTCTTGTTATTGTGACTGTTGTCTCAGTTGCTCTTGTTATTGTGGTTGTTGTCTCAGTTCCTCTTGTTATTATACCTGTTGTCTCAGTTCCTCTTGTTATTGTGACTGTTGTCTCAGTTCCTCTTGTTATTGTGGCTGTTGTCTCAGTTGCTCTTGTTATTGTGACTGTTGTCTCAGTTGCTCTTGTTATTGTGGTTGTTGTCTCAGTTGCTCTTGTTATTATACCTGTTGTCTCAGTTGCTCTTGTTATTGTGCCTGTTGTCTCAGTTGCTCTTGTTATTATACCTGTTGTCTCAGTTCCTCTTGTTATTGTGACTGTTGTCTCAGTTGCTCTTGTTATTGTGACTGTTGTCTCAGTTGCTCTTGTTATTGTGACTGTTGTCTCAGTTGCTCTTGTTATTGTGACTGTTGTCTCAGTTGCTCTTGTTATTGTGGCTGTTGTCTCAGTTGCTCTTGTTATTGTGACTGTTGTCTCAGTTCCTCTTGTTATTATACCTGTTGTCTCAGTTCCTCTTGTTATTGTGACTGTTGTCTCAGTTGCTCTTGTTATTGTGGCTGTTGTCTCAGTTGCTCTTGTTATTATACCTGTTGTCTCAGTTCCTCTTGTTATTATACCTGTTGTCTCAGTTCCTCTTGTTATTGTGGCTGTTGTCTCAGTTGCTCTTGTTATTGTGGCTGTTGTCTCAGTTCCTCTTGTTATTATACCTGTTGTCTCAGTTGCTCTTGTTATTGTGACTGTTGTCTCAGTTGCTCTTGTTATTGTGACTGTTGTCTCAGTTGCTCTTGTTATTGTGGCTGTTGTCTCAGTTGCTCTTGTTATTGTGACTGTTGTCTCAGTTCCTCTTGTTATTGTGACTGTTGTCTCAGTTGCTCTTGTTATTGTGACTGTTGTCTCAGTTGCTCTTGTTATTGTGACTGTTGTCTCAGTTGCTCTTGTTATTGTGACTGTTGTCTCAGTTGTTCTTGTTATTGTGACTGTTGTCTCAGTTGCTCTTGTTATTGTGGCTGTTGTCTCAGTTGCTTCTTGTTATTGTGGCTGTTGTCTCAGTTGCTCTTGTTATTATACCTGTTGTCTCAGTTGCTCTTGTTATTGTGGCTGTTGTCTCAGTTGCTCTTGTTATTGTGGTTGTTGTCTCAGTTGCTCTTGTTATTGTGGCTGTTGTCTCAGTTGCTCTTGTTATTGTGGTTGTTGTCTCAGTTGCTCTTGTTATTGTGGCTGTTGTCTCAGTTGCTCTTGTTATTGTGGTTGTTGTCTCAGTTGCCTCTTGTTATTGTGGCTGTTGTCTCAGTTGCTCTTGTTATTGTGGCTGTTGTCTCAGTTGCTCTTGTTATTGTGGCTGTTGTCTCAGTTGCTCTTGTTATTGTGACTGTTGTCTCAGTTGCTCTTGTTATTGTGACTGTTGTCTCAGTTGTTCTTGTTATTGTGACTGTTGTCTCAGTTGCTCTTGTTATTGTGGTTGTTGTCTCAGTTCCTCTTGTTATTGTGACTGTTGTCTCAGTTGCTCTTGTTATTGTGACTGTTGTCTCAGTTGCTCTTGTTATTGTGACTGTTGTCTCAGTTGCTCTTGTTATTGTGGCTGTTGTCTCAGTTGCCTCTTGTTATTGTGACTGTTGTCTCAGTTGCTCTTGTTATTGTGGTGTTGTCTCAGTTGCTCTTGTTATTGTGGCTGTTGTCTCAGTTGCTCTTGTTATTGTGGCTGTTGTCTCAGTTGCTCTTGTTATTGTGGTTGTTGTCTCAGTTGCTCTTGTTATTGTGGCTGTTGTCTCAGTTGCTCTTGTTATTGTGGCTGTCTCAGTTGCTCTTGTTATTGTGGTTGTTGTCTCAGTTGCTCTTGTTATTGTGGTTGTTGTCTCAGTTGCTCTTGTTATTGTGGCTGTTGTCTCAGTTGCTCTTGTTATTGTGGCTGTTGTCTCAGTTGCTCTTGTTATTGTGGTTGTTGTCTCAGTTGCTCTTGTTATTGTGACTTGTTGTCTCAGTTGCTCTTGTTATTGTGGACTGTTGTCTCAGTTGCTCTTGTTATTGTGGCTGTTGTCTCAGTTGCTCTTGTTATTGTGGCTGTCTCAGTTGCTCTTGTTATTGTGGTTGTTGTCTCAGTTGCTCTTGTTATTGTGGCTGTTGTCTCAGTTGCTCTTGTTATTGTGGTTGTTGTCTCAGTTGCTCTTGTTATTGTGGCTGTTGTCTCAGTTGCTCTTGTTATTGTGGTTGTTGTCTCAGTTGCTCTTGTTATTGTGGACTGTTGTCTCAGTTGCCTCTTGTTATTGTGGTTGTTGTCTCAGTTGCTCTTGTTATTGTGGCCTGTTGTCTCAGTTGTTCTTGTTATTGTGGTCTGTTGTCTCAGTTGTTCTTGTTATTGTGGTTGTTGTCTCAGTTGCTCTTGTTATTGTGACTGTTGTCTCAGTTCCTCTTGTTATTGTGGTTGTTGTCTCAGTTGCTCTTGTTATTGTGGCTGTTGTCTCAGTTGCTCTTGTTATTGTGGCTGTTGTCTCAGTTGCTCTTGTTATTGTGGTTGTTGTCTCAGTTGCTCTTGTTATTGTGGCTGTTGTCTCAGTTGCTCTTGTTATTGTGGTTGTTGTCTCAGTTGCTCTTGTTATTGTGGTTGTTGTCTCAGTTGCTCTTGTTATTGTGGCTGTTGTCTCAGTTGCTCTTGTTATTGTGGTGTTGTCTCAGTTGCTCTTGTTATTGTGGCTGTTGTCTCAGTTGCTCTTGTTATTGTGACTGTTGTCTCAGTTGCTCTTGTTATTGTGACTGTTGTCTCAGTTGCTCTTGTTATTGTGACTGTTGTCTCAGTTGCTCTTGTTATTGTGGCTGTTGTCTCAGTTGCTCTTGTTATTGTGGACTGTTGTCTCAGTTGCTCTTGTTATTGTGACTGTTGTCTCAGTTGTTCTTGTTATTGTGGCTGTTGTCTCAGTTGCTCTTGTTATTGTGGCTGTTGTCTCAGTTGCTCTTGTTATTGTGACTGTTGTCTCAGTTCCTCTTGTTATTGTGGTTGTTGTCTCAGTTGCTCTTGTTATTGTGACTGTTGTCTCAGTTGCTCTTGTTATTGTGGTTGTTGTCTCAGTTGCTCTTGTTATTGTGGCTGTTGTCTCAGTTGCTCTTGTTATTGTGACTGTTGTCTCAGTTGCTCTTGTTATTGTGGTTGTTGTCTCAGTTGCTCTTGTTATTGTGACTGTTGTCTCAGTTGCTCTTGTTATTGTGGTTGTTGTCTCAGTTGCTCTTGTTATTGTGGCTGTTGTCTCAGTTGCTCTTGTTATTGTGGCTGTTGTCTCAGTTGCTCTTGTTATTGTGACTGTTGTCTCAGTTGCTCTTGTTATTGTGGCTGTTGTCTCAGTTGCTCTTGTTATTATACCTGTTGTCTCAGTTGCTCTTGTTATTGTGGCTGTTGTCTCAGTTGCTCTTGTTATTATACCTGTTGTCTCAGTTGCTCTTGTTATTGTGGCTGTTGTCTCAGTTGCTCTTGTTATTGTGGTTGTTGTCTCAGTTGCTCTTGTTATTGTGGCTGTTGTCTCAGTTGCTCTTGTTATTGTGAGCTGTTGTCTCAGTTGCTCTTGTTATTGTGGTTGTTGTCTCAGTTGCTCTTGTTATTGTGGTTGTTGTCTCAGTTGCTCTTGTTATTGTGGTTGTTGTCTCAGTTGCTCTTGTTATTATACCTGTTGTCTCAGTTGCTCTTGTTATTGTGGACTGTTGTCTCAGTTGCTCTTGTTATTGTGGCTGTTGTCTCAGTTGCTCTTGTTATTGTGGCTGTTGTCTCAGTTGCTCTTGTTATTGTGGCTGTTGTCTCAGTTGCTCTTGTTATTGTGGCTGTTGTCTCAGTTGCTCTTGTTATTGTGGTTGTTGTCTCAGTTGCTCTTGTTATTGTGGCTGTTGTCTCAGTTGCTCTTGTTATTGTGGTTGTTGTCTCAGTTGCTCTTGTTATTGTGGCTGTTGTCTCAGTTGTTCTTGTTATTGTGACTGTTGTCTCAGTTGCTCTTGTTATTGTGGTTGTTGTCTCAGTTGCTCTTGTTATTGTGGCTGTTGTCTCAGTTGTTCTTGTTATTGTGGTTGTTGTCTCAGTTGCTCTTGTTATTGTGACTGTTGTCTCAGTTGCTCTTGTTATTGTGGCTGTTGTCTCAGTTGCTCTTGTTATTGTGGCTGTTGTCTCAGTTGCTCTTGTTATTGTGGCTGTTGTCTCAGTTGCTCTTGTTATTGTGGCTGTTGTCTCAGTTGCTCTTGTTATTGTGGCTGTTGTCTCAGTTGCTCTTGTTATTGTGGCTGTTGTCTCAGTTGCTCTTGTTATTGTGGCTGTTGTCTCAGTTGCTCTTGTTATTGTGGCTGTTGTCTCAGTTGCTCTTGTTATTGTGGTTGTTGTCTCAGTTGCTCTTGTTATTGTGGCTGTTGTCTCAGTTGCTCTTGTTATTGTGACTGTTGTCTCAGTTGCTCTTGTTATTGTGGCTGTTGTCTCAGTTGCTCTTGTTATTGTGGCTGTTGTCTCAGTTGCTCTTGTTATTGTGGTTGTTGTCTCAGTTGCTCTTGTTATTGTGGCTGTTGTCTCAGTTGCTCTTGTTATTGTGGCTGTTGTCTCAGTTGCTCTTGTTATTGTGGCTGTTGTCTCAGTTGCTCTTGTTATTGTGGCTGTTGTCTCAGTTGCTCTTGTTATTGTGGCTGTTGTCTCAGTTGCTCTTGTTATTGTGGCTGTTGTCTCAGTTGCTCTTGTTATTGTGACTGTTGTCTCAGTTGCTCTTGTTATTGTGGCTGTTGTCTCAGTTGCTCTTGTTATTGTGGCTGTTGTCTCAGTTGCTCTTGTTATTGTGGCTGTTGTCTCAGTTGCTCTTGTTATTGTGACTGTTGTCTCAGTTGCTCTTGTTATTGTGCTGTTGTCTCAGTTGCTCTTGTTATTGTGGCTGTTGTCTCAGTTGCTCTTGTTATTGTGGCTGTTGTCTCAGTTGCTCTTGTTATTGTGACTGTTGTCTCAGTTGCTCTTGTTATTGTGGCTGTTGTCTCAGTTGCTCTTGTTATTGTGGTTGTTGTCTCAGTTGCTCTTGTTATTGTGGCTGTTGTCTCAGTTGCTCTTGTTATTATACCTGTTGTCTCAGTTGCTCTTGTTATTGTGACTGTTGTCTCAGTTGCTCTTGTTATTGTGACTGTTGTCTCAGTTGCTCTTGTTATTGTGGCTGTTGTCTCAGTTGCTCTTGTTATTGTGGCTGTTGTCTCAGTTGCTCTTGTTATTGTGGCTGTTGTCTCAGTTGCTCTTGTTATTGTGGCTGTTGTCTCAGTTGCTCTTGTTATTGTGGCTGTTGTCTCAGTTGCTTCTTGTTATTGTGGTTGTTGTCTCAGTTGCTCTTGTTATTGTGGCTGTTGTCTCAGTTGCTCTTGTTATTGTGGCTGTTGTCTCAGTTGCTCTTGTTATTGTGGTTGTTGTCTCAGTTGCTCTTGTTATTGTGACTGTTGTCTCAGTTGCTCTTGTTATTGTGGCTGTTGTCTCAGTTGCTCTTGTTATTGTGGCTGTTGTCTCAGTTGCTCTTGTTATTGTGGTTGTTGTCTCAGTTGCTCTTGTTATTGTGGCTTGTTGTCTCAGTTGCTCTTGTTATTGTGGCTTGTTGTCTCAGTTGCTCTTGTTATTGTGGCTGTTGTCTCAGTTGCTCTTGTTATTGTGGCTGTTGTCTCAGTTCCTCTTGTTATTGTGGCTGTTGTCTCAGTTGTTCTTGTTATTGTGGCTGTTGTCTCAGTTCTCTTGTTATTAGTAGGCTGTTGTCTCAGTTGCTCTTGTTATTGTGGCTGTTGTCTCAGTTGCTCTTGTTATTGTGGCTGTTGTCTCAGTTGCTCTTGTTATTGTGGCTTGTTGTCTCAGTTGCTCTTGTTATTGTGGTTGTTGTCTCAGTTCCTCTTGTTATTGTGGCTGTTGTCTCAGTTGCTCTTGTTATTGTGGTTGTTGTCTCAGTTGTTCTTGTTATTGTGGCTGTTGTCTCAGTTGCTCTTGTTATTGTGGCTGTTGTCTCAGTTGTTCTTGTTATTGTGGCTGTTGTCTCAGTTGCTCTTGTTATTGTGGCTGTTGTCTCAGTTGTTCTTGTTATTGTGGCTGTTGTCTCAGTTGCTCTTGTTATTGTGGCTGTTGTCTCAGTTGTTCTTGTTATTGTGCTGTTGTCTCAGTTGCTCTTGTTATTGTGGCTGTTGTCTCAGTTGCTCTTGTTATTGTGGCTGTTGTCTCAGTTGCTCTTGTTATTGTGGCTGTTGTCTCAGTTGCTCTTGTTATTGTGACTGTTGTCTCAGTTGCTCTTGTTATTGTGGCTGTTGTCTCAGTTGCTCTTGTTGTTGTGGCTGTTGTCTCAGTTGCTCTTGTTATTGTGGCTGTTGTCTCAGTTGCTCTTGTTATTGTGACTGTTGTCTCAGTTGTTCTTGTTATTGTGGTTGTTGTCTCAGTTGTTCTTGTTATTGTGGCTGTTGTCTCAGTTGCTCTTGTTATTGTGACTGTTGTCTCAGTTGCTCTTGTTATTGTGACTGTTGTCTCAGTTCCTCTTGTTATTATACCTGTTGTCTCAGTTCCTCTTGTTATTGTGGCTGTTGTCTCAGTTCCTCTTGTTATTGTGGTTGTTGTCTCAGTTGTTCTTGTTATTGTGGTTGTTGTCTCAGTTGTTCTTGTTATTGTGGCTGTTGTCTCAGTTGCTCTTGTTATTGTGACTGTTGTCTCAGTTGCTCTTGTTATTGTGACTGTTGTCTCAGTTCCTCTTGTTATTATACCTGTTGTCTCAGTTCCTCTTGTTATTGTGGCTGTTGTCTCAGTTCCTCTTGTTATTGTGGTTGTTGTCTCAGTTGCTCTTGTTATTGTGGCTGTTGTCTCAGTTGCTCTTGTTATTGTGACTGTTGTCTCAGTTGCTCTTGTTATTGTGACTGTTGTCTCAGTTCCTCTTGTTATTATACCTGTTGTCTCAGTTCCTCTTGTTATTGTGGCTGTTGTCTCAGTTGCTCTTGTTATTGTGGTTGTTGTCTCAGTTGTTCTTGTTATTGTGGTTGTTGTCTCAGTTGTTCTTGTTATTGTGGCTGTTGTCTCAGTTGCTCTTGTTATTGTGACTGTTGTCTCAGTTGCTCTTGTTATTGTGACTGTTGTCTCAGTTCCTCTTGTTATTATACCTGTTGTCTCAGTTCCTCTTGTTATTGTGGCTGTTGTCTCAGTTCCTCTTGTTATTGTGGTTGTTGTCTCAGTTGTTCTTGTTATTATACCTGTTGTCTCAGTTCCTCTTGTTATTGTGGCTGTTGTCTCAGTTCCTCTTGTTATTGTGGTTGTTGTCTCAGTTCCTCTTGTTATTATACCTGTTGTCTCAGTTGCTCTTGTTATTGTGGTTGTTGTCTCAGTTCCTCTTGTTATTGTGGCTGTTGTCTCAGTTGCTCTTGTTATTGTGGTTGTTGTCTCAGTTCCTCTTGTTATTGTGGCTGTTGTCTCAGTTGCTCTTGTTATTGTGACTGTTGTCTCAGTTGCTCTTGTTATTGTGGCTGTTGTCTCAGTTGCTCTTGTTATTGTGACTGTTGTCTCAGTTCCTCTTGTTATTGTGGCTGTTGTCTTAGTTGCTCTTGTTATTGTGACTGTTGTCTCAGTTCCTTTTGTTATTGTGGCTGTTGTCTCAGTTGCTCTTGTTATTGTGACTGTTGTCTCAGTTGCTCTTGTTATTGTGACTGTTGTCTCAGTTGCTCTTGTTATTGTGGCTGTTGTCTCAGTTGCTCTTGTTATTGTGGTTGTTGTCTCAGTTGCTCTTGTTATTGTGGCTGTTGTCTCAGTTGTTCTTGTTATTGTGGTTGTTGTCTCAGTTGCTCTTGTTATTGTGGCTGTTATCTCAGTTGTTCTTGTTATTGTGGTTGTTGTCTCAGTTGCTCTTGTTATTGTGGCTGTTGTCTCAGTTGCTCTTGTTATTGTGGCTGTTGTCTCAGTTCCTCTTGTTATTGTGGCTGTTGTCTCAGTTGTTCTTGTTATTATACCTGTTGTCTCAGTTGCTCTTGTTATTGTGGCTGTTGTCTCAGTTGTTCTTGTTATTGTGGCTGTTGTCTCAGTTGCTCTTGTTATTGTGGTTGTTGTCTCAGTTGCTCTTGTTATTGTGGCTGTTGTCTCAGTTGCTCTTGTTATTGTGGACTGTTGTCTCAGTTGCTCTTGTTATTGTGACTGTTGTCTCAGTTGTTCTTGTTATTGTGACTGTTGTCTCAGTTGCTCTTGTTATTGTGACTGTTGTCTCAGTTGCTCTTGTTATTGTGGCTGTTGTCTCAGTTGTTCTTGTTATTGTGGTTGTTGTCTCAGTTGCTCTTGTTATTGTGGCTGTTGTCTCAGTTGTTCTTGTTATTGTGGTTGTTGTCTCAGTTGCTCTTGTTATTGTGGCTGTTGTCTCAGTTGTTCTTGTTATTGTGGCTGTTGTCTCAGTTGCTCTTGTTATTGTGGTTGTTGTCTCAGTTGCTCTTGTTATTGTGACTGTTGTCTCAGTTGCTCTTGTTATTGTGGCTGTTGTCTCAGTTGTTCTTGTTATTGTGGTTGTTGTCTCAGTTGCTCTTGTTATTGTGGCTGTTGTCTCAGTTGTTCTTGTTATTGTGACTGTTGTCTCAGTTGCTCTTGTTATTGTGACTGTTGTCTCAGTTGTTCTTGTTATTGTGGCTGTTGTCTCAGTTGCTCTTGTTATTGTGGCTGTTGTCTCAGTTGCTCTTGTTATTGTGGCTGTTGTCTCAGTTGCTCTTGTTATTGTGGTTGTTGTCTCAGTTGCTCTTGTTATTATACCTGCTGTCTCAGTTGCTCTTGTTATTGTGACTGTTGTCTCAGTTGCTCTTGTTATTATACCTGTTGTCTCAGTTGCTCTTGTTATTGTGACTGTTGTCTCAGTTGCTCTTGTTATTGTGGCTGTTGTCTCAGTTGCTCTTGTTATTGTGGCTGTTGTCTCAGTTGCTCTTGTTATTATACCTGCTGTCTCAGTTGCTCTTGTTATTGTGACTGTTGTCTCAGTTGCTCTTGTTATTGTGGCTGTTGTCTCAGTTGCTCTTGTTATTGTGGCTGTTGTCTCATTTGCTCTTGTTATTGTGGCTGTTGTCTCAGTTGCTCTTGTTATTGTGACTGTTGTCTCAGTTGCTCTTGTTATTGTGACTGTTGTCTCAGTTGCTCTTGTTATTGTGACTGTTGTCTCAGTTGCTCTTGTTATTGTGGCTGTTGTCTCAGTTGCTCTTGTTATTGTGGCTGTTGTCTCAGTTGCTCTTGTTATTGTGGCTGTTGTCTCAGTTCCTCTTGTTATTGTGACTGTTGTCTCAGTTGCTCTTGTTATTGTGACTGTTGTCTCAGTTGTTCTTGTTATTGTGACTGTTGTCTCAGTTGCTCTTGTTATTGTGGCTGTTGTCTCAGTTGTTCTTGTTATTATACCTGTTGTCTCAGTTGCTCTTGTTATTGTGGTTGTTGTCTCAGTTCCTCTTGTTATTGTGGTTGTTGTCTCAGTTGCTCTTGTTATTGTGGTTGTTGTCTCAGTTCCTCTTGTTATTGTGGTTGTTGTCTCAGTTCCTCTTGTTATTGTGACTGTTGTCTCAGTTCCTCTTGTTATTGTGGTTGTTGTCTCAGTTGTTCTTGTTATTGTGGTTGTTGTCTCAGTTGTTCTTGTTATTGTGGCTGTTGTCTCAGTTGCTCTTGTTATTGTGACTGTTGTCTCAGTTGCTCTTGTTATTGTGACTGTTGTCTCAGTTCCTCTTGTTATTATACCTGTTGTCTCAGTTCCTCTTGTTATTGTGGCTGTTGTCTCAGTTCCTCTTGTTATTGTGGTTGTTGTCTCAGTTGCTCTTGTTATTGTGGCTGTTGTCTCAGTTGCTCTTGTTATTGTGACTGTTGTCTCAGTTGCTCTTGTTATTGTGGCTGTTGTCTCAGTTGCTCTTGTTATTGTGACTGTTGTCTCAGTTCCTCTTGTTATTATACCTGTTGTCTCAGTTCCTCTTGTTATTGTGGTTGTTGTCTCAGTTGCTCTTGTTATTGTGGCTGTTGTCTCAGTTGCTCTTGTTATTGTGACTGTTGTCTCAGTTGCTCTTGTTATTGTGGCTGTTGTCTCAGTTGCTCTTGTTATTGTGACTGTTGTCTCAGTTCCTCTTGTTATTATACCTGTTGTCTCAGTTGCTCTTGTTATTGTGGTTGTTGTCTCAGTTCCTCTTGTTATTGTGGTTGTTGTCTCAGTTGCTCTTGTTATTGTGGCTGTTGTCTCAGTTGCTCTTGTTATTGTGGTTGTTGTCTCAGTTGCTCTTGTTATTGTGACTGTTGTCTCAGTTGCTCTTGTTATTGTGGCTGTTGTCTCAGTTGTTCTTGTTATTGTGGTTGTTGTCTCAGTTGCTCTTGTTATTGTGGCTGTTGTCTCAGTTGCTCTTGTTATTGTGACTGTTGTCTCAGTTGCTCTTGTTATTGTGGCTGTTGTCTCAGTTCCTCTTGTTATTATACCTGTTGTCTCAGTTGCTCTTGTTATTGTGGCTGTTGTCTCAGTTGCTCTTGTTATTGTGGTTGTTGTCTCAGTTGCTCTTGTTATTGTGGCTGTTGTCTCAGTTGTTCTTGTTATTGTGGTTGTTGTCTCAGTTGTTCTTGTTATTGTGACTGTTGTCTCAGTTGTTCTTGTTATTGTGGTTGTTGTCTCAGTTGCTCTTGTTATTGTGACTGTTGTCTCAGTTGCTCTTGTTATTATACCTGTTGTCTCAGTTGCTCTTGTTATTGTGACTGTTGTCTCAGTTGCTCTTGTTATTGTGACTGTTGTCTCAGTTGCTCTTGTTATTGTGGTTGTTGTCTCAGTTGCTCTTGTTATTGTGGTTGTTGTCTCAGTTGCTCTTGTTATTGTGACTGTTGCCTCAGTTGCTCTTGTTATTGTGACTGTTGTCTCAGTTGCTCTTGTTATTGTGGCTGTTGTCTCAGTTGCTCTTGTTATTATACCTGTTGTCTCAGTTCCTCTTGTTATTGTGACTGTTGTCTCAGTTGCTCTTGTTATTATACCTGTTATCTCAGTTGTTCTTGTTATTGTGGCTGTTGTCTCAGTTGTTCTTGTTATTATACCTGTTATCTCAGTTCCTCTTGTTATTGTGACTGTTGTCTCAGTTCCTCTTGTTATTGTGACTGTTGTCTCAGTTGCTCTTGTTATTGTGGCTGTTGTCTCAGTTGTTCTTGTTATTGTGGCTGTTGTCTCAGTTGCTCTTGTTATTGTGACTGTTGTCTCAGTTCCTCTTGTTATTATACCTGTTGTCTCAGTTCCTCTTGTTATTGTGGCTGTTGTCTCAGTTGCTCTTGTTATTGTGACTGTTGTCTCAGTTGCTCTTGTTATTGTGACTGTTGTCTCAGTTGCTCTTGTTATTGTGACTGTTGTCTCAGTTGTTCTTGTTATTGTGACTGTTGTCTCAGTTCCTCTTGTTATTGTGGCTGTTGTCTCAGTTCCTCTTGTTATTGTGGCTGTTGTCTCAGTTCCTCTTGTTATTGTGGTTGTTGTCTCAGTTGCTCTTGTTATTGTGGCTGTTGTCTCAGTTGCTCTTGTTATTGTGCCTGTTGTCTCAATTGATCTTGGTATTGTGGCTGTTGTCTCAATTGATCTTGGTATTGTGGCTGTTGTCTCAGTTCCTCTTGTTATTTTGGCATTTGCTGGGGCCAGAACTGTTTCATATGTTTTGAACATTTTATCAACCCTCTTTCTGTGTTTCCTGTTGCATTATTTTGACTGTGAGTGTGGTTTGTTTCCAGACTCTGCAGTGCTAATACCCAGCTGCAACTAACTGATAGTACATCAGCTCACAACATTTCTGAGTAATTGTGTACAGTTCCTTCAAAGAAACCAGTGTTTTGCTTTATTTCTAATTTTTCTTTAATTGACGTGTTTGCTGCAGTGTTTAAGGCAGCTTTATAAGTTTGTACATATATTATTGTTGTACTTTATATTTGGTTTAGCAGTCTACAGTTCTCTATTTCTTGAATTGTGTTACTGATGTTTTCAATTAATTGAAGCATTTGGGTACGTAGAAGTATATGATGAAGGATAAAAGACCATGTTTCCATGACATGGCATGTTGGGAGAAGGTGCTAAGCCCATATTGCCTCAAGCAGGTGGCACTGGGTGGAGGACTTGACCAGTATTGTGCCATTCTGTTGCCTTTTTCTTCAAGTTCTGACATCGAACAAACAAGGACATTTTATTTTCAAAGGATTAAGAATTGGTCATCCAGGCCTGTGTAACATTTTGCCCTTCTTATTTCTCTTCTTACATACATTCCTTCATTCATACATCTATCATCATCTTAAACTGTCATCTACTGCCTATAGTACCTTGCAGTGTAAGACAGGGGGGTCTTGAGCATTATAAACTCTTGGGAAATGCGCAAAACTCATTACTATAAGTGGGGGGGGGGTAATACTGTGGTGAGGCAGAAAGCTAGTCACCCTATGTTGTAATGTTATGACTAGTATTTATGAAGTTTCATACACCTGTGACAACATTGCGATATAATTGTTTTTTAACTTCAGTAATTGCAAATATTTAGGAAACATCTGGTGCATGATTTCAATGTGGATATTATGCTCCCATAGGCTAGGACATTGTTGGAACACCACCACGGCATTCTGAATGACATGTTTCCACATGCATTTATCCCTTGCTTCATCGCCTGCTAGGGTCTTTTCTGTCCATTGCTGAATATTAATTTGTCTTTCCCTAGTTTGACCTTTCCCCCCTTTCTTTTTGCTAGGATGTTAGCCTGATTCACTGTCTTGTGTATTGTCCCCAGGGTCTCTGACTTGAAGGACAGACTTGGGCAGAGAGAAGAAGAATTTAAACAGATGCACGAGACAATCATGTTCAAAGAAAATGAACTGGAGGTTTGTATAATTTTATGTTGTTTGGACATGGTATTGAGATGGGTTTTTTTTTCTTTGAAATTTATGTTTGACATCAGGAGTGGTTGGCTGAGTGGTTAGGATATTTGTCTATCATGTCTGGAGACATGATTCTAATCCTCCATAAGGCCACAGGCTTTTATCAATTTGGGGTATTTATAACTTTTGTGAATCTAGTACATGCATGTTTGGATCCCTGCTCTGTTAAGAGTTCATACACTGTGCTGAAATTCTTCTCGTGTGGTCCATGGGAAGAGACTGGAGCACTTGCTTGCTTGCTTGTGTTTGCTGGCTGTGAACTCCAGCGTTAAGTCCTATATGTTGGATGAAGACATCCTGTTGTCCAACATCAGTGTGATGTCATACATGACCTGAGGTTTGCGTGAGGATCCATTGTCCCATGTCGGACTTATTGGTGTGCAGACTGGTGATCCCTCGCCGGCAGGCAGATACTCTTTGACTTCAGAAGAATCAGTGATCCTACTACGTTAGCCAGGACCCCGAAGGGACCTGTTGCCCAGGACGCATGACTAGGACGTGTTAGTAGGTCTTGACCAGTATAGAACCTGGCCCTGGTGCCTTGGAAACACCTCTGCGTCCCCCTGAAGCACTTATGGAGATATCTGTGTGCAAAGAATGTAATTCTTCACCAAAACCAAACTTACAAAAAACACTTGTGCACTTTTGTGGTTACTGTCAGTGCAAACAGCCTGTATCCCTTAATGTTTACCAATGTGCTGTGCTGGTAGTATTTAAAATAATGATTATTAAACATAGCTTAAGTAATTCCATGGCAGATACTCCCATAGGGTTGTGATGTTCTTGACAGTGATTATACTTCTTCTTCATCCTTGACTTGGGTATGAAAATTACAAGTACCTCAGAAGTTGAAGTGGATTTTTCTGATGGTGAGGGACACTGGTAATAGAGAAAGCTAAGCCACACGCAAAAATCAGTCCAGTGCACTAGAAGTAGCCAATATCTATGGACTACGCTTGAGCTCAAAGCGAGCTACCACACACACAAAATATAAATACTTCATCTGCTGCTGTGTTTTGTATCCCATGGGGCATAGGTTCTCAGCCTAGCCCCTCACAGACCTGTTCATGATTGGCTGGATTTTGCAGCCAGCTTTCTGCAGGTTGGGGTAGCCAGCCTCATGCAAGAAAATTGTCTCGTACCCAGTTTAGGCTGGGTATACTTGGGTGGCCGGGTCAGTGAAAAATAAACCCACCTTAAAGGTGGCTCAGACATATGACCATCAGGCTGGTAGGCAAGTGTACCCAGCCACTGCGCTTGCTGGACAACTAGCATATAAAGATTACTAGCAACATGCTGTGGAGCACAGTGAGCATGATTAGGCACATAGAAAATCCTGTTCATCCAATGCAGCTGATTTCATGTCTCGGCTTGTCTTGCACCTGGACTCAGACCCACGCAGGATAGTGTTTGATGAGTTGTGCAACATTTCTTCACTTTAAACTAAACCACCAAGCAAGTTATTCCTTTATTTCATCTACATTAATGCCAGATATGTAAATTAATATGAGACAGAGATGTGTGATGGTCTGAGACAGAGATGTGTGGTGGTCTAAGACAGATGTGTGATTATTTGAGACAGAGGTTGTGATGGTATGAGACAGAGATGGGTGATGGTCTAAGACAGAGAACTGTTTCATTGAGATAGATGGTCTCAAACAGAGATGTGTGATAGTACAAAACAGAGATGTATGATAGTACAAAAACAGAGATGTGTGATGGTCTGTAGCAGAGATGTGTGATAGTATGGGGCTGAGGAAGCTTATATTTGTGTGAAAACCATTTGTATGATTCCCTGAGACAGAGAAGCTTTATGATTATATGAGATAGAGGAGTTATAAATTAAATGAGACAGAGAAGGTTTATGATACTATAATATAATGTTTTAGTTTGTGAAATGGAAGAGATTTAGCAGTGAATGTTGTATTGTACATCATTTTCCTTAAAATCACTCAATGGAAAAATTCAGTTAGGCTACTATTTTACTCAAAATATGTTTGTTCTTTTTTAATTCACTAGAAGTATTGTCTGGGTTTTAATGCTTAAAAGTGTGTCTTCTTTTCTTTACACAGCTGTTTTATGATGGTCAGATAAATCTGTATTTCTTGTATATTATTTGATATTCAGGTGCTGAAGGACTGCTTCCTACAGCTGAAGTCTTTTGAGGAAAGTGAAGAGGATTGAAGAAGATGCAGGTAATTTTAATTCTGATGAAAAATTCATTTTAAAAAAAAAAACAGGAAAAACCTTAGCTTGGGATATCATCAGAGAATTTGAACACAAATAATCAAATATTAGCCTTCTACCACAGAAAGAATTTTGAAAGCATGTACACTTAAACTATAGATGGACAGGGGAGCCATGGAAGTGCATAACTAGCATGCTTGTCTGCCTGCCCAGGGGGCATTGGTTCAGATTCTCTTAAGGTGGATTGTTAAAACTGACCAGGCCTTCCTGTAGACCTAGTTTAAAGTGGGTACCGGGAAATGTCTTGGGAAGTAAAGTGACCAGCCTGATGTTGACCACATGACCCCTCAAGTGCTGATTGGTCTGTACAAATATGAGGCTAGAGCTATGTGCCCAAGTGCCCCTCAAGGCATGTAAAAAGAGTCCTTTACTGCTCGTTTCTTATAGAAGGGCAAAGTATCAAACACACTTCCATGTTTTCCAATTTAGGCCAAACAGTAATTAAGAGGAACATTGTGGAAATGACATCAAACTTAGAATTACAATCTTAAAATCAACATTTTAGAGACATGCAGAAAATTCTGGCATTGAAAACTATAAATGTTGAACTTTAAAACAGAATCCTTTGTGTATAACATCGATGCTTTACATCTCTGAATCATGAGCAGGCAACACAAATCATAAGAAACATCTAGAGATATTTTCTTCTATTTCTTCTGCGTTCATCCGGAGGTTTTTTTTTCCGGACGCGATTGCGTTGTGCCTGTTTACAGCAGAGTTGCATTCTTGCACCGTTAGGCCGACACATCCGACTTCTGCGGGCATTTGTTGACCAGGTTAACCTTCCCGGAGTCTAGAGATATTTGAAATGTGTTATCTTTAAATGAAAAGAATTGGCCCAGATGAAAATAAAAACAAGTGACAATGTCCTGAAGAAATATAGAATATTTGAAAACTGCACAATACTTGTCTTAACCTCTACAAGGAGGCCCATTAAAAGAGTCCTAGAAGACAAAATCCTCAAGAAGCAATAAAGAGAAACATCTTCAGTGCCCAGAAATACAAAGATATAGCAATACTGAAGCAAGTAGCAGAAGACAAACACCGTTGGTGAAGCATGATTAGAAAGCTACAAACCCAGCCTAGGTTGATCTTCTTGATGATGATGACTGTGACCTAATGATTGATGATGACTGTGACCTAATGATTGATGATGACTGTGACCTAATGATTGATGATGACTGTGACCTAATGATTAATGATCTTTCTGATCTAATGATTGATGATCACTCTGACCTGATGATTGATGATGACAGTGACCTAATGATTGATGATGACTGTGACCTAATGATTGATGATGACTGTGACCTAATGATTAATGATCTTTCTGATCTAATGATTGATGATCACTCTGACCTGATGATTGATGATGACAGTGACCTAATGATTGATGATCACTCTGGTCTAATGATTAATGATCACTCTGACCTAATGATTGATGATGACTGTGACCTAATGGTTGATGATGACTGTGGCCTAATGATTAATGATCACTCTGACCTAATGATTGATGATCACTCTGACCTAATAATTGATGATGACTGACCTAATGATTGATGATGACTGTGACCTAATGATTAATGATCACTCTGACCTAATAATTGATGATGACTGTGACCTAATGATTAATGATCACTCTGACCTAATAATTGATGATGACTGTGACCTAATGATTAATGATCACTCTGACCTAATAATTGATGATGACTGACCTAATAATTGATGATGACTGTGACCTAATGATTGATGATGACTGTGACCTAATGATTGATGATGACTGTGACCTAATGATTAATGATCACTCTGACCTAATAATTGATGATGACTGACCTAATGATTGATGATGACTGTGACCTAATGATTGATGATGACTGTGACCTAATGATTGATGATCACTCTGACCTAATAATTGATGATGACTGACCTAATAATTGATGATGACCGTGACCTAATGATTGATGATGACTCTGATCTAATGATTGATGATGACTGTGACCTAATGATTAATGATCACTCTGACCTAATAATTGATGATGACTGACCTAATAATTGATGATGACTGACCTAATGATTGATGATGACTGTGACCTAATGATTGATGATGACTGTGACCTAATGATTAATGATCACTCTGACCTAATAATTGATGATGACTGACCTAATAATTGATGATGACCGTGACCTAATGATTGACGATGACTCTGATCTAATGATTGATGATGACTCTGACCTAATGATTAATGATCACTCTGACCTAATAATTGATGATGACTGACTTAATGATTGATGATGACCGTGACCTAATGATTGACGATGACTCTGATCTAATGATTGATGATGACTCTGACCTAATGAGGTATTTTACTCTCACGTTTCTTATTCTGCCTTTCATCTCCTAATTGAACATAGCCCTTAACCAACTTATGCCAAGCCCTTTGTACTAGGTTATGATTGGTGGAATTGTATGGATCTTCAAGCACAAGAATCCACATGTACTGTACATAATCTGTTATGGGTAGAGCCTTCTGACTTTGAAATGTTGCTTGGATGGTGGTCATGTTGGCCTGTTTCTTAAGCATTTACAACTGGTGAGGATTTAGAACGCGCACAATGTTCATGTGGAACCCCTGATTTTTTCATCCGTGTCCAAGAAGACTAGGTATCATATCAGCGGAGTGTGATCATTGGATCATGTCACTGAGTTCTTTTAACATTTGTCCTTAACTGACTGGCAATAATGGCAGCAGCATCAGATTGCTCTAAAATTGTGTCCTCAACTACCTGGCTACCATAGAGGCATCATCAGATTGTTCTACATGTCTTCAACTACCTGGCTATCATAGTGGCATCATCAGATTGCTCTATAATTTTAACCTCAAAACGTTATTATCATAGAGGCATCATCAGATTGCTCTATGGTTTTAACCTCAATTACCTGGGTTCATTGAGGCATAATAAGATTGCTCTAAAAGTTGTAATTGTCAAACCTGACACGTGTTTAGTTTAAGCTAGAGAGGAATACCATACCTCTTAGTCACGTGCTTTCTTTTATTTGTCAGTGTACAATAAATATGTCTCTTAGATACCAACAATAAATAAAAGCCACAATTGTTTTCAGTTATTGTATATTATTTACATTGTTTTGAAATGTCCACAGAGAATGTTAATGCACGAGTTCAAGAGAAAATAGCATCAATGATGGACGTGTCAAAGGTAAAAGTATGACCTTGTTATCACAAATATAAAGTCACGGCAATTCAGTAACATATATTGTGTAGAGGTGTGAAGTTAGTTTATATACTAAGACATGGCATTATGTAGAAGGGTGGCTAGTTGCCTTCCTTGCCACTTTTCCTTTTCTGTGAAATTGATTGTGAACATTTAGAAAGCCTAGGTCAATCTTAAAGCTGTATCCAATCATTAACATTCCTTCCTGCTATTACGTTCAGTGTGATTGTTAGGTTTTTTAAAATCCTTATATGGACAATTTAGTTATCTTAGAAAAAAGTTTTTATCTTATTACGGTTTTATTCTTATAGGGGACACACATTTAGTTATCTTATTACAGTTTTATCCTTATAGGGGACACACATTTAGTTATCTTATTAGTTTTGTCCTTGCAGGGAACACAAATTAGTTATCTTATTAGTTTTATCCTTATAAAGTACACACATTTAATAAGTTGGTTATAGTTCTATTTTCATAGAGGACACAAAAGCTAGTTACAATTTGAATATTATAGACTACAACTTTAGTGATTCTAATTTGTTTTAATAGAGGGGACAATTTTAGTGAGCTTCGAACAGTGTCATTCTTATAGAGGGCACAGTTTTAATGAGCAGTGTTGTAATTTATTTTCTTATAGATAACATCACAGTATAAAATTTCTACATTGAAAACTTCTACAGAATGAGGTACCGATAAAAATATACTTTTCTCTAAGTAAATGTAGCAATATGATCAATCCAATAATGTAACCCAAAAAAATGACATTTTTCAATAATGAAGTTTATGTAATTGTGCAGATGAATGCATCACTGATAGCATTGGAAGAGGAGAAAAACAGCCTTGCGAACAAACTAAAGATTGAATTGGAAGCCAGGCGAGAGTTAGAAGGTCAGTTTACACAGTTTAATTGTCCTAACCTCTGTGGGTCTTAACAGATCAGCACAATTAGAAAATATGCAGACGTTGAGAGTTAATATTTGGTGTTTGTATCAAGAGAACAATATCAGAACAATAGAAGGTTCACTGATTCAGTGCCATGGGATGATTAATTGTCTGAAGCAACTTCCCATATCTGCCACAGGCTTATATATGACAGAAATATTTTCTTTGTGTTATAATAAAACGTGGCTGCTACTATATTAATAACTTTTAAGTATAACTCTGTCACATCAATACTTCCTATTTTCTGTCATCAAGTTTAGTTTTTTCCAAACCTACTTTTTGTTTGGCACTTCTTCTGCGTTCATCCGGAGTGTTTTTTCAGACATAATTGCGGTGTCTTGTTAGGCACCCATGGGCCAAAACCCTCAGGCCAATACATCCGACTCAGGTTAGCATTCCTGGGGGCCTCTCACTGTTGTTGTTCCATCCACATCCCAGCTGGTCAAGTTAGAACGGTCGAAGACTTCACGGTCAGCCTTCAGGGGAAGGCAGGGGCAGTTCATGGGCATTTTCCACCATCCAAGGAGGCTTCCATAATTGCAGAGCCGAGACACAGCGCTCTGGTACTGGGCTCACCCAAGGAATCGCCATGTCCTGCAGATGGCTGCTTTAATTCCTCACTTCCATGCATTGGGCATTTTGTTTGCCACAGGCTGCTCCCCTCACAAACCAGGAATGGTTAGTCTGCAGACTACATCCACTCAGCGAGCTTTCAGTTTGTACATATGCTGGACGCTGTGCCCGGAAGACAAGATAGTCAGAGCTGTTCTGGGCACGAAGGACGTTTCACTCTGATGTTTGTTCGTTGTGCCAATTGTATTTGCAACCTTTAGGCTGGCACATTCGACTTCTGCAGGCATTTTTATGGGTTTGCCTTCCCGGGGTTTCGAGAGACATTAGACTCTTACTGTTGTGGTGTCGTACACATCTCAGCTGGTCAAGTTAGAACGGTTAAAGACATCATGGTCAACCCTCAGAGGGAGGCAGGGGCAGACCATGGGCAATCCGCGCCATCCAAGGAGGCTTCCATAATTGCAGAGCCGGCTCATAGCGCCTTGAGACTGGGCTCACCGAAGGAATCACCATGTCCTGCTCATGGCTGCTTTAATTCCTCACTTATTGTTTGGCACTGAATCTATTAGGAACGACACTATACAAATATGGCTTCTTTTTGTTCAAATAAATATAAAGTAAAAGATATACTTCTTTATAAATATATTTAAGCAGCAGTTTTACTGTTGGTAAACATCTGCTATTCAAGATGGTTTTTAAAATTGTATTTTTTCCCCCCCAGAGCAATTGGAAAGTTCACGCCGCAGTTTGGAGACCAGCATGACAGACAAGATGAAAGCAGAAAGACAATATCAGGAAGCTCAGACTAAATTTAACGTCCTGTCTTCTTACTTCAAAGAGAAGGAAATGCAGCTTCAGAGGTGTGTAGGTTATTTTAGATCAGGAGACATAAAGCTGGCCTCTGAGCAAGATCAGGCTTGTGAAGTTAGTTTATTAGGCATGAAGCATTTAAATTTATGTAAAAATAATGTTAATAATATGATTTTTCAAGCAGGTTGACATATTCAAATTTATTTAAACTATTTTCAATAAAAGAAAATGTTGCAGGAGAGTAACAAACTAGAACACGTACCGATAATAATAACAGGGTAGTAGGGTTAGAAGTAAGGCAATCCTCTCCTCCGCTAGCCTTGACTTCCAGTTTAGCCGGACAGTGTAACGTGAAATTTTGGGTGCAGGGGGTTGATTTAACTTGAGAACAACTGACATGTTTTATGGTCACAAGTTCACAACGATAGGCAGAGGATCTGTTATGGAGACAATGGTCACGGTCACTGATCAGTATTGTCACTTCCAAAAAGGTCAGCAGTGGCAGATGCCTAGAAAACTACAACAGTCATAGTAATTATGGGAAAAGACTATTATGGGGGAAAAGTTATGTACAGAACAAGCCAATGGTTGATGATAACTGATAATAAAACCTATTAAACAATTTTTTAAAGTCAAAGATCATGTTTTAATTATATGTCATAGATGAACATATATAAAACATGAATAATATCAATAGTAATGTAATGGTCAGGCACTTAGAGTTCCCCACCATAATCTTGCCTACACTAACGTGCCTGGCAATGGCTAGGAAAGCAATTCCGAAAATAAAATCACTGTCACTAGAGGCCTGGTATTTAGTGTAATGTAATTCGCTTTATAATGTTATCTTGACATCTGAGATGAAGAAAGATGTAGAAACAAGGAGGAGGAGAACTTAGAAATTACAAAACTAAAGAGACTCATTATTGCACTAATTACCATTTATTCTGGAGGTTCACGGTGTCGACTGAATGGTTTTTACAAATAGAAAAGAAAAGTATATTGCCACTTGATTCTGAGGTAGGGATTCGCATGTCGAACCTTCTTTGATGAGGGCCAAAAAGTCCTTAACAGTTAGAAATTGAAAAAAAAAAAAAATGAAAAATCTGTCACTACCCAGACTAAATTTCATAATTAGACAACTTACTCATGAATGAGTATTTATATAGGATGTGAATTTGATTCTAGTACATGAACATTTGGATCCTTGCCGATACTACAGAGTTTGTGCAATGTGCTGAGATTCTCCTGTGTCATCAATGGGAGGAGACTGAAGCACTTATGGAGATATGTGTATGCAAAAGAAAGTGATCCTTAACCAATTTCAAACCAAATCAACCACTTTGTCACCTTGGTGCATGCTGGTTGGTTTATTATCGAGATCCTGTGTCTGCATATGTAAATCTTATATCCTAACCCCTCAGCCAACTAGGGGAATGTAGTTAGATAGATATCTGTTAAGTATACCATGAAAATGGGTATGTCTGGCTCCTGGGAGAGAAAGAAAGATATCTGTTAAATATACAATGAAAATAGGTATGTGTTGCTCCTGGGAGAGAGAGAAAGATATCTGTTAAGTATACCATGAAAATTGGTATGTCTGGCTCCTGGGAGAAAGATATCTGTTAATTATACCTTGAAAATAGGTATGTCTGGCTCCTGGGAGAGAGAAAAAGAGAGAGAGAGAGATAACAAACACAGACACAGAGAACATTTCTTACAGTGAATTCAAACCTCGTGAACAGAAATCACTGTGAGGAAATGAATTGGAAAAAACAATAATAATAAAATAATAATGCTGGATTAACATTTAAAAAATATGTAAAAATAAGCTACACCACAACGAGTGCGACATTTTGATCTTGGTGATCTTCCCCAGAACAGCACAAATAGGTCTAAAATGAACTTAGTAAATAAACATGCAAACACAGAAAAGTTTACTTAAAGGACACTAACCACTATACTCTCCTATCCTGCTACGGACATCATTTCTGTGTTCTGTTAAGTAGACTTATCATCATAAAATTGTTGCCATTGTTGAAGATCGCTGGGAGTGTTTTCTGGACTGAGCTGAGGTATTAGTAAAGGCTGCTTGCTCACACTGTTGTCATGCAGCGTAGAGTTAAGAAGATATAGACCCATTGTCACAATCAGTTTGTATATATTCACAGTACTGATTATATGCTGTCTTGGTTTCTGCTAGTAATACTTATACATTATTTTATCATAGTGTATTGGAGTAAACTCAATGTAAGTTTTTTTTTTACTTAATTTTTTTTGTGGGGCTAAATTTATATTATGTGTGTATGTAATTATGTATGAGGGGGCTTGAAATGGATATCTTAAATGTTTGTGTGTCTCATCTCATCATCTCTTCATGTTCCTCTTGTACCTTGTGGTGTCGAGGTGAAGTATAAACAGCAGGAGAGAGCCCACTTATGGGCTTCTGTATCGATATTCCCATGGACTCTGGTACTCCCTGTGTGCATTGTTTACGTGGTAGACCTCTTCCTCTGCTTCCATATGGTATGTACATCATTGCTTGTTGTGGTATACTGTTAGTTGGTAATATACTTGCATGGCCAAACCATTTGACTTGCTGCCTTCTAATAAAAGTTTTTGCGTGTGCGTGCGTACGTGCATGCGTGACGTGCATGCGTGAGTGATGTGAGAGAGAGAGAGAGAGAGTATATTCTGAAAAAGTAAAGAGCAAATGTATTATTTTTCGATGTAGTCACCACTGCGTTCCATACAAGTCCTGCAGTGGTGATAAAGTCCTTGGATTCCTGTAGAAAAAAAATTATCTGGGGTCACTACTCGGTATGCTGACCCGGTCGTGAACAGTCATCAACGCATGTATTTATTTGTGTATGTTTTCTCACTTTCTCACTCATGTGATTTCTTTTACTGTAACTGGATGTAATGTGAAAATATTAAATATGCAGTTGGTGTTTGAATTTATGCAACAGAAAGAGTGTTAGATTGCGTTGGCTGTGCAATACTTGGACGTAAATGTTAACCTCTAGCCCTTGACTTCGGGTCGTAAATTACAAGTACCTCAGAAGTCAGAGTGGGTTTGCCTGGTGTCGGGAGACACTGGTAATAGGGAAAGCTAACCCACACACAAAAATAAGTTCACTTCACTCACTAATAATACAAGGGTAAGTTAATAAGTAAGTCACAAATGGCTGTAGAAAAATAACTAACTATGATAACAACTTGAAACCAGTTAATTTTTATACATACATTGTCCCTTTATTTCTCAACATAATTTCCACCAACATTGATGCACTTATCCCATCGTTTTATCAGTCCTCCCAAACCAGCTGCATAGAACTACCTGCTGTGTTTTCTAAACCATGTTTTCATTTCACATTCAACTTCGACGTAACTCGTGAAATGTCTCCTATAAGGTGGGTTTTCAGTGGACTTAGCCTCTAGCGATTTCCCGTAAAGTAGTGCATAGTTGGGTAGAAATAGTTACGAGGGCGAGTCAATATGTAAGTCACAAAGTTCTGTGGGATGGCCGGTAAATGAAAACATAGCACACAGTTTTATGCAACCAGTTTGGGAGAACTGATAAAATAATGGGATAAGTGTATCATTGTTGGTGGAAATTTTTTTGATAAATAAAGGGACAATGTATGTATAAAAATAAACTGGTTTCAAGTTGTTATCATATTTAGTTATTTTTCTACAGCCGTTTGTGACTTACTTATTGACTTACCCTCGTAGCAGCTGCTAGAAGTAGTAGCATGTGTATGGACTACGCATGAGTTCAAAGAGAACGAATGAACAAACAATCTTAGAAATCAAGTTTGTTCACTGAGAGATCTGGACTGTATCCTAGCTACTCAGCCATCAGCTGCCCATCAAAGTCTAGTGACAGAGGCATCATATGATTTGATTGCCAATGGGCTTTCAGTGTACCAAATACTTTGATAATTACCGGCATGTGTTTGTGTTCATTCATTCATTCACTAGCATGTCCTTTGCAGAACTTTGCTACCAAAACAACCTTCTTGGTCATAAGCAAGATGTCCTGCATCCGATACACCTATCTGGAGATCATCTGCTACATCCTGCACCCATCTTCTCTTTTGCCTTCCTCTTTCTCTCTTCCCGGACATATACCTTCCATTATTGTTCTCTCCAAACTTTCACGACTTTCAAATGACCAAAATATTTCATTCAATTTTCTTTGTTTTATCATCTTTAATAGCCAATCTTCATCAATATTTAACTCTTGTCATATGGATGCATTTGTTCTTTTCTGTATCCAAGATATTCTTAGAACCCATTTATAACATGTATATTCATAGGCATTTATGCGCTGTTCAGCTTGTTTAATAAGTGTCCTGGTCTCACAGGCGTATGTTGCAATGGGAAAGATGCATGCTCTTGAAAATCTAATTTTTGTAGGTCAATCTGTCCCATCCACAATTTATTCAGTTTTTTTTTAGTTTTTGAAGAACAATAGAGATTCATCTTTTAATTTCTTTTACTGTGTCACCATTGTTGGTAATTAATGACTCAAGATATTCAGAATTTTCCACCACCTCCAATGTTTCTTTATTAACATATATTTCTTTCTCCACAATAGTTTTATATTTGTGTTAAGTGTATGAAATACTTTGATTATCACTATGTGTTTGTGGTTAATTATCTACTGTTGTTACTTGTGCAGAGAGCTTGGGGAGCATGAAGCCTTGAAGAAACAGAACCAGAACAAGCTGGTGTCTGCTGATGAGACCACAAAATCTGTGCAGCAAGAGCTGGACTTTATTAGGTAGGCATGGCATTATTATAATTATTGACATTATATTCTTGGAGAACTGAAGGAAGGAGTCAGTGAAGAGGTTATTACTTGAAGAACAGCCACTGGAAGAATTGTTCAGTCTATAAATAGAGGATTTGTCAATGTAAAGGAAATTAAGCTTACAAAAATACCAAGATGGCTATCTGCCTTTATCTGACTGTACTTGATATATGTGATGTACTTGATAGAAACAATGCAGCAGGATCTGCAGCAATTAGTAGATGTGGTTGTTGCACACAGTGAGCAGCTGGGGTTAGGAATTACATTTTAAAAAGATCACAGGTTATGGTCGTCACTAGGAAGAACGAAGTACCACAATGTAATATACAAGTAAATGGGAATATTCTTCAACAAGTGAATCGATACAATTATCTCGGAACAGTCGTAACATATGATAGGAATTGCCTTGAAGAGATTAGAACAAGAGTCGCCATGGTGAAAGTAGCCTTTAGCAAGATTAAAAACATTCTGACCAATAAAAAGATATGAATTGAAATGAGAAAAAGAGTGTTGAGGGGATACATAGAGCCTGTTCTTTTGTATGGATGTGAAACTTGGACAATGTGCAGTCCAGCTGAAAAACATCTGATGGCTGCAGAAATGTGGTTTCTGAGGAAAATGCAAAGAATACCATGGACAGATGGAAAAACCAATGACCAAGTACTACAGGAGACAAATGAAACTCATAAATTGATCAGAGAAATTAGATGTAGAAAGTCAAAATTTTTTGGACATGTTATGAAAAGAAATGGATTGGAGAACTTAGTGACAACTGGCAAGATCGAAGGGAACAGACCAATAGGAAAATACCTGGATGGCTTGGCCACATGGCACGGACAAGACAGGAACACTGAGCTGATCCACGACTCTGGTGATCGAGTGAAATGGCGAGTTATGACCACCCACGCTTTCCGGCATGGCACATGATTGATTGATTGATATAAGTGATGTATTTGATATATGTGAATCACGGACAGTGACAAGCAGCAAGACTTTATGCACATTGGACATAAGGTACTAGATCCATACTTGTATACAGCAATCAGCATGTGATGGGTGATGTGGTTGGTCTCACTCCGGCTACCTTCCCAAGAGATTTCTTGCTGCCAGTTTTATGCTGGGGAGCTGAGGAAGTAGACTGGCTAGACATTCACCTGCCGGCAGTGGTCATTAGTTTGAATCTGCATCAGAGTGAATGTTTTAAATAGACCTGGGCTCTGCGAACCATGCCTTCCATGACTGTTCCTCAGTTGGCAAGACATAAAGCTGTTTATGAGCCAGTTAGCATTATAAACATGTTTATTAACTCATTATCTACCGCCATAGGTTGATCTGTTTCTACTTATATAAGTAAAACACTATCAATTGTCTCACCATTATTGCCCATTGCCACTTCTTTTATCTTAAGTGAGATGTAATTACAGTGCTTCTTTTTTAAACATTGTTTTATTTTCCTGTTTTTATTTTTAATGTGTGAATAAATTTTTGTTAAGTCAGTGACATTCTCTACTGAATTGAATTCATCTGTTATATTGATCTTTCATGCCAGAACACAGAATGAAAGTTTAAAGAGAGAGCTGGCATCATCAGAGAGAGACTTCCGTTCTCAGGTAATCTTACTTCTCCTACATTATTGTGATTTTTTTATCTTCTCATGCATGGACATATATTAATTAACTTTACTTCCTGATTTGCTTTGGAAGTGTTCATGTATGCTTCTCAATAGTTTAGTTGATAAACTTTGTATGTGTCTGTTGTAAGAATAATTTTAAAACAACTGTACAGGTTGTTCTTTGAACAAAAAATGTAAGTGTAATCCCTAATGGAAAGCATTGCCTAAAAGGATGTGGAGTGTTGGACAAAAATTAGAGGCTGTTAAAACTAGACAATCTACCAGCAAAGAGTAATTATATTTTGTGTAATTTTGGTGACGCACAGTTCTCCCCAGTTGTACGGAGTGTTCTGACCAAGCTGAGAATCTAATATTATGATCTAAACGGGTGCATAGTTAGTCCTTTACAAGACATTGCAATTGACCTCAGCTTTAATTGGCTGTTTGTGATTGTCTAGAAAATTTTATCTTCAGTAGTTTGGCATTACTTTCTGAATGTTTGGTGCTTATACCATTGTGAAATTTAAAGCGAAGCGATCTGCTCTCAAATCCTTTGCATCTGACCTCGAGTCAGGATTTTGAAACTCCGTTCACTACCCCTAAGCCTCAGATGCAAGAAAGGTAAATATCAAAGCATTAATGGATAATTTCAAGTGCATTGATTATGATCGTTCACTCACTTTTTGAGTACTGCCATTTTTCTGCTGTTTCCAGCAAGATTTATAATTCGGAGGATAATTATTTTGTGACATGTATTAGTACCGCTGTGTCAGTCTAAGATGATATGTGAGATCAGTATATCAGCTGCTCATGGAATGATGTTCAGAGAATTAAACATTTAAAGACAGAAGATCACCATACTTCTTTCTCAGACTGCAATTTCCGATTTTACATTATGTGTTGCATACAGTGTTACATGAGATCTTACTTTATTATGCTTATCATTATTTTTAACATGTGTAGTAATTAAGTAGTATTGTAACTGAACTGTGGCATTCACTTTGATCTATTTCTGATCTTTCTTAAATTCAATTGTACTTTTAATGTATGTTGCTTCTTTCATTTTAATGATCTTTCCTTTTTCTTATTCATAGATTGCTGCAAATGAGAAGAAAGCTCATGAAAACTGGGTGAGGAAAATGCTGATTTTGTCCAGTATCATACTGTCAATATATACATACATATACAAGTTTTAAGAAGTAAAGTACCCTTATACACACCTCTCATCCCTCATTTGACTGTTATTCCCACATCTCTATCTGTACACTCTCCATTTATTTGCTGTGTGCCCATCCCACTTATATCTTCCGTATAAATATTGACCTTTCGCCCACTTTTGTGTTCCCTTGGTCTACACTTTATCTACTATGTCATTTCCATTCCACTGATCTACAAAGGGCGTGGCCCTCAGTTAATTTTTTTGTGCTCTAGATTTGCATAACTCCAGGACCTCAGCCTAGTGACAGTTTTGTCATTTCTTTAATGTAGCTGTATCAGCATCTATTGGTGCTCAGTGGGTAATGTGGTCAGTACCATGCTAGCCGCCTATACTTGCCAGCATTTGTGTAGACCAGTGGGCGATGTGGTCAGTACCACGCTAGCCATCTATACTTGCCAGGATTTGTGTAGACCAATCGGTGCTCACTGAGCGATGTGGTCAGTACCACGCTAGCCATCTATACTTGCCAGGATTTGTGTAGACCAATCGGTGCTCACTGAGCGATGTGGTCAGTACCACGCTAGCCATCTATACTTGTCAGGATTTGTGTAGACCATTCGGTGCTCAGTGGGTGATGTGGTCAGTACCACGCTAGCCATCTATACTTGCCAGGATTTGTGTAGACCAATCGATGCTCAGTGGGTGATGTGGTCAGTACCACGCTAGCCATCTATACTTGCCAGTATTTGTGTAGACCAGTGGGCAATGTGGTCAGTACCACGCTAGCCATCTATGCTTGCCAGGATTTGTGTAGACCAATCGGTGCTCACTGAGCGATGTGGTCAGTACCACGCTAGCCATCTATACTTTCCAGGATTTGTGTAGACCATTCGGTGCTCAGTGGGTGATGTGGTTAGTACCACGCTAGCCATCTATACTTGCCAGGATTTGTGTAGACCAGTGCGCGATGTGGTCAGTACCATGCTAGCCTTCTATACTTGCCAGGATTTGTGTAGACCATTCGGTGCTCAGTGGGCAATGTGGTCAGTACCACGATAGCCACCTATACTTGCCAGGATTTGTGTAGACCAATCGATGCTCAGTGGGTGATGTGGTCAGTACCACGCTAGCCGCCTATACTTGCCAGGATTTGTGTAGACCAGTCGGTGCTCACTGGGCGATGTGGTCAGTACCATGCTAGCCATCTAAACTTGCCAGGATTTGTGTAGACGAGTCGGTGCTCAGTGGGCGATGTGGTCAGTACCACGCTAGCCATCTATACTTGCCAGGATTTGTGTAGACCAGTGGGCAATGTGGTCAGTACCACGCTAGCCATCTATACTTGCCAGGATTTGTGTAGACCAGTCGGTGCTCACTAGGCGATATGGTCACTACCACACTAGCCACCTATACTTGCCAGGATTTGTGTAGACCAATCGGTGCTCAGTGGGCGATGTGGTCAGTACTACGCTAGCCGTCTATACTTGCCAGGATTTGTGTAGACCAGTCGGTGCTCACTGGGTGATGTGGTCAGTACCACGCTAGCCATCTATACTTGCCAGGATTTGTGTAGACCAGTGGGCGATGTGGTCAGTATCACGCTAGCCATCTATACTTGCCAGGATTTGTGTAGACCAGTGGGCGATGTGGTCAGTACCACGCTAGCCATCTATACTTGCCAGGATTTGTGTAGACCAATCGGTGCTCAGTGGGCGATGTGGTCAGTACCACGCTAGCCATCTATACTTGCCAGGATTTGTGTAGACCAATCGATGCTCACTGAGCGATGTGGTCAGTACCACGCTAGCCATCTATACTTGCCAGGATTTGTGTAGACCAATCGATGCTCAGTGGGCGATGTGGTCAGTACCACGGTAGCCGCCTATACTTGCCAGGATTTGTGTAGACCAGTGGGTGATGTGGTCAGTACCACGCTAGCCGTCTATACTTGCCAGGATTTGTGTAGAACAATCGGTGCTCAGTGGGCGATGTGGTCAGTACCACGGTAGCCATCTATACTTGCCAGGATTTGTGTAGACCAATCGATGCTCAGTGGGTGATGTGGTCAGTACCAGCTAGCCGTCTATACTTGCCAGGATTTGTGTAGACCAGTGGGCGATGTGGTCAGTACCACGGTAGCCATCTATACTTGCCAGGATTTGTGTAGACCAATCGGTGCTCAGTGGGTGATGTGGTCAGTACCACGCTAGCCGTCTATACTTGCCAGGATTTGTGTAGACCAATTGGCGCTCAGTGGGTGATGTGGTCAGTACCACGCTAGCCGTCTATACTTGCCATGATTTGTGTAGGCCAGTGGCTGATGTGGTCAGTACCACGCTAGCCGTCTATACTTGCCAGGATTTGTGTAGAACAATCGGTGCTCAGTGGGCGATGTGGTCAGTACCACGGTAGCCATCTATACTTGCCAGGATTTGTGTAGACCAATCGATGCTCAGTGGGTGATGTGGTCAGTACCAGCTAGCCGTCTATACTTGCCAGGATTTGTGTAGACCAGTGGGCGATGTGGTCAGTACCACGGTAGCCATCTATACTTGCCAGGATTTGTGTAGACCAATCGGTGCTCAGTGGGTGATGTGGTCAGTACCACGCTAGATGTCTATACTTGCCAGGATTTGTGTAGACCAATTGGTGCTCAGTGGGTGATGTGGTCAGTACCACGCTAGCCGTCTAAACTTGCCAGGATTTGTGTAGACCAATCGGTGCTCAGTGGGCGATGTGGTCAGTACCATGCTAGCCGTCTATACTTGCCAGGATTTGTGTAGACCATTCGGTGCTCAGTGGGCAATGTGCTAGCTTCCTGTGTATATGGTGCTAGCGCCATATTGTTTAGAGCAATCGGCAGACACTCAGTGGGTGATGAATTCAGTATCATCTATATCTATAAAAGGCAAAGTATGTATGTATGTGTGTATGTATGTATGTCCGTTCTTTATGCGTTTGCGAACGGTCCATCCGATTGAGATGAAATTTTCTACACGTCTTCTTCTCATTCCTGTGCAAGCAACTGTCATAGTTATTTTTGTTTGTTTCAGCTATTTACTTACTAAAATTTAATATTTAAATTACATGACTTAACATCAGAAAAAATATTTAAAGGGACATAACTTTTAGTAGCATTGCTATATCTTAGGTTAAGTCCCCTGGTTATAAATAGATAGATAGACAGACAGACAGACCGATAGATAGATAGATCTGACCCGATAGATAGAGAGGGTGGGATAGACGGAGGGAGAGACGGACGGGCAGGCAGATAGATAGATAGACAGACAGACAGACAGCCGGGTCGTCAGACAGACAGTCGGGAACGGGAACTTATATGATTACTTATATGAATTAAATGAGATGCTCCCCACCAAGAGCTGGGCGAAGCCAGGTCAGACAGACAGACAAGCAGGCAGACAGACAGACAGATAGATAGATAGATAGATAGATAGAAAGATAGATAGATAGATCCCCGCCAGGACCTGGGTGAAGCCGGGCCGGGTCATCTAGTCTATATCTATAAAAGGCGATGTTTGTATGTATGGATGGATGTGGGTCCGTTCTTTATGCGTTCGCGAAAGGTCCATCCGATTGAGATGAAATTTTCTACACATCTTCTTCTCATTCCAGTGCAACCGTCATAGTTTTTTTTAGTGTACTATCAGCTATTACCTTACTAAAATTTAATTTTGTAATTACATGACTGAACATAAGAAAATATAAAACAAGGGACATGACTTTTAGTAGCATTGTTATATCTTAAGTTAAGTCTCCTGGCTATAGATAGATACATACATACACACACACACACAGACAGACAGATCCCCGCCAGGGCCTGGGCGAAGTCGGGCCGGGTCAGACAGACAGTCAGGAACGGGAACTTATATGACTACTTATATGAATTAAATGAGATGCTCCCCACCAGGTACTGGGTGAAGCCGGGCCGGGTCAGACAGACAGACAGACAGACATATCCCCGCCAGGGACTGGGTGAAGCCGGGCCGGGTCAGACAGACAGACAGTCGGGAACGGGAACTTATATGACTACTTATATGAATTAAATGAGATGCTCCTCATCAGGGTCTGGGCAAAGCCGGGTCAGACAGACAGACAGACAGACAGATAGATAGTCGGGAACGGGAGCTTATATGACTACTTATATGAGATGCTCCCCACCAGGGACTGGGTGAAGCCGGGTCAGACAGACAGACAGACAGATAGACAGACAGATAGTCGGGAACGGGATCTTATATGACTACTTATATGAATTAAATTAGATGCTCCCCACCAGGAGCTGGGTGCAGACAGATAGATCCCCGCCAAGGCCTGGGCGAAGCCGGGCCAGGTCAACTAGTGCCTGATAAAAATAGCTGTGGGTTCTAAGAATCATGGTGGGCTGTAAGAATAGTGTGAGCTATAGAAATTTAAATTGTTATTACTGTGTCACCATGTCATAATTTATTGACGTCTCATCTGCTGTATATTTGTGTCAGCTGGCTGCCCGAGCTGCAGAGAGGGAACTGAAGGAAGCCAGGCATGAGGCTGGAGTGCTGAGACAGAAGTAGGTGTTAGAACATGTTTTGTCTGTACAGTTGAAACTGCTTAGGTCTGAAAGTCGTCATACTATCTGATGCAAGAAGAGAAGAAGGCAACAACAACAAAAATACTGGGTGTTTGTAAAGTCTCACTACACTTTGTATGTAGAACAAATTTAAAAGAATTATTTCTTTCGTTGATAACACCATTCTGTTTGGAGTGCAAAGAATTACTGCAGCAGAGTTAACTAAATCTAAATGTTTACAATGGGAAGCCTAGAATTATGGGAAAGACATGTTGAAGTGCTATCATTTCTTCTCTTGTTTGTTGTAAGTATCAGACAAGCAATTATATCAGAGTTGCTTCATGTTCAAGTAAATAAGTTTGCTTGTTTTGGAAGTTCTGAGATGAGTGTATTGAGAAGAGAGGTATGGAAAAACGTGATGGCAAGGAGGTCAGTGGTTGAGGAGGCAGACTGAGAGGATTGATGCTGGGTGGTCTAAGATGGTGGCATGGAGGAATATCATCACTAGAATTGATTCCAGAACACCAAGGGACCGAGTTAGGAATGCCTGCACCATTTGGCAGGGCACATTATGATGAAGATGATTGTGAAAGGATATTTGTCTGGAGAATAGTAGAAACAAATAATGAAGACAGTCAGACATTTTCTGTTTAATAAACAGAATACAGTCACCCTATATAGCTCTTTTATACAGGCACTGTAGAACATCTTTTAGCTGTGATTTTTGGCTGATGTTTTTAAGTTGTGTCACCATCATTAGCATTATCAAGTGCCTTGCCAGTTGAGTAATCTTATTCAGAATTTATAAATTCATGCGCTGATATTTAAAGGCTGTCAAAAAACTTTTCTTTTTGCTGCCTTTCTCTGCCTCTTCTTTCTTTAATCTTTCCATCTATTACAATGTGTTTCAGTGTATCACTTCACATAATGTGACCGAAAGATGCCTTTTTCTGATGTTTGTGATAAGTTGTCTGTGTCTTAAACTCTTTAAAAATATGTGATTACTCATTTAACTGTTCAAGATGTCAGCATTCTTCAGTAAAACCACATTTTGGTAGCTTCCAAAGGCATTGTTTTTTTTTAAAACTTACTAGTTTTCCAGGATTCACAGGCTCATGTACAATTTTAATTGTATTGGGGAGAAAATATCAAGATCTGACCCTGTTGACTCTTAAATATATTGTCATTAGAGACCTTTTAATTGCAGTTTTCTGTTATGTTGCATGTCAGTACTTTAACGTTGCATTGTCGTTTTGTGCTGTGATTTCTCATGCTGATGCTTGCATTTTTATTCATTTGTACATTTTTGGGTTAAGTAGTTCTCAGTTGTCCACATGTTATTAATATTGTTGATGGCAAACAAGCATGTGTTTTCCTAGTTGAGTTTAACACTTTGATTTATGTTTTCCTCTGCAACTTGTAAATCCTCAGATTAACAGACATAGAGAGGCGGCAGTTCATGGGCCCAGGTGGATTAATACGGCCATTGCCCACCAGAATCCCACCAGCTGGTAAGCTTCTTTTTGTAATAGCAGTCAGTGATAATATTGGATATTGTATGTACACATCTGTAAGAAGTTTTGCTCTGGACCATCATTGTGCTAATGATTTTGTGAGGGTGTTTTGACTGAGATAGCATTTACATGTCTACTCTGTGTGATGGATAGATCTTAGTTTTCTTGTTCTTCTTCCTTCCTCTTGTTGTAAGAGTGCATCACACAGAGTTATGCACCTCAAGGGTCAGTGTGTCAGACTTCAGCATGCGTTTGTGTGAGGTTTACTTCCTCCGTCCAAGGTCATGGGCTTTATCTACCCAAAGGTAGGTATTTCTCGCCTAACAATTTGTCCAGGACAGCTCCTTTATGGCATACTAGTTTGCAAAGTTCAACTGTCATGGGATCTTTAATGTGTACAGCTTACACTTGGGACATCCTGTTTTATTGCCCTTATCTGAGAAGATAAGCTATCCTATTTCAGTACCCAAGAGATCTGGGGCCCTTGTGATATCATCAGATACCAGTGGTTCATGGGAGCATTCCCAGCCCTGGGCTGAGATAAAACCTGGAAGCTTTGAAGCCTGAGGTGGACACCATGCCCTCTCAGCCATGGCTGTCCTTCTTGTTGACTCTGGTTCTAGAACTGTCTACACAAGAAGTCCAGCTTGTGCATGTTAGTTGCATGTCACTATCAAACATTTGTTGGCTGTTTGTGATTTACTTGGCAATTTTACATTCAGCCATTGCTTTCTGAACAGTTGTTGCCTCATACCATTGAAATCAGCATGGAGCAGTCTGCTTCCAAATTGCCTGCATCTGATACCAAACCCTCAACTTGGTATGTCGGGAAATTGGGATATATGTTTCAGAAACCATTAAGTACAGACACCCGGGTATGGAGGTATGTTGCTCTAATTGAGAGCTCGTTTGAAACTGAAATAGCTTTATGAAGATGTTCGTCTGTGTCGCCCAATTGAATGGATAATTCAGTATCTATTTGTTGGTAAGTTGAACATGTAATGAAACACTGGTTGCAGTTCATGATGGACTGGTGATATAGACCAGTGGTTCTCAACCGGTGGGGAATTCCAATTTAGGGTTGGGGGGGGGGAGGGGGGGGGGGGGGGGTGGGGGGGGGGGGGGGGGGGGGGGGGGGGGGGGGGGGGGGGGGGGGGGGGGGGGGGGGGGGGGGGGGGTTAGATTATTTCAAGATCACGTTAATACAAGAACCGATTACTTGATATTGGTTTTTCCTTCATACTGTACGGTTCTGTACGTCTAACCCTTCTAAAATTCAATTTATAAAGTAAGTAGACCCACAAATCATGTTTTATGTGGACTCTAGACTTGTTCTAGTATGTGCTATTAAATTTAGCTTCCATTATTATGTATACTGTGTAGGGGCGGGGGCGGGATTTTTAGGTAGGAAATACGAAAGGGGGGAATGACCTTCTGAAATGGTGAAGGGGGGCACAGGCTAAATTTTTAGGTAGGAAATACGAAAGGGGGGGGGGGGGGGGAATGACGTTCTGAAATATGATGAAGGGGGGCACGGGCCAAAAAGGTTGAGAACCACTGATATAGACTATGATAAAACTAACTACCTCTGGAGCCACCACACCACTTCTTCTTTAGGTGTTTGGTCTGAAGCAATAACTACTCTCCACTCCTTTCTTCCAGTATTTTAGTGATGTTGTTGAGCTGATTAAGCTGTCCATGCCTTTCCTTGTCTTTCTATATATCTTTTGCCTAGTATTTTCTCAGATAAAGCTAATTTTTCTATTCTATCTCTTTTGTTAATATACCTCATTAATTTCATTTGTCCTTTGACCACACCACACAATAAGACTTTCCGACTGAAAATGTACATTAAAAAGTCCCTGTTGTGCTGGCTGAGAGACCAGGAATGCTATCTGTGACCAGTGCTGCCTCTTGGCTGTGGGGATGTGTTGTCAGCACAAACTCTACTTTGTAAGCTTCTACCATTCAATTGTGAGTGAGCCTGCATTTAACTGTAAATTTCATCATTATATTATCTGCTTGTGCACTGAGCCAGAAATATGTGCACTAAGGACTACAAATGTGTGCACCAGTGCAGGCTGCCATAGTTTAGAGGAAACATTATCTCACATAAGAGAATTTGAGTTCTAACCCTCAGTCAGACAAAGGATTATTATCTGTTGGGGATGAAATAATCAGCTTCTGCTTGCCTGGGAAAATGGTTTTAATCCCAGGCCCTCAATACAACCCACATGTAAACACCTGCAGTGGTTCAAAATTCTGCAACTATATTGTGTATGACTGGTCACTGAAGATACCTGAAAATACCAAATCTATGTTACTGTTCTACTCATTTATATAGAGTTTTCTGTGCTTGTTAATTCTTGTTGTGTGAATTGCCACAACAGGAAATGGAGAGACAACCATTGTGGAACCAGCTAAAACATCAACCAATCAGAACTGCACAACCCTTTTGTTGCTGCTTATCACGGTCATCATAAACACTTGAAAATAACAGATACCATGCAGACCTGATCAGATGAACTCACCTGGGACCCAAGAAAAAATCTTATTATTATAAATTACTCTTATAAGAGTTCAAGCATATAATATGCATTTACAATGTACAATACAATATTGTTCTTCATAACAGAAATTTGCTACATCCAGATCACCTTAAGCGGTTTGCACTGTATTATGTTGAGATTGTACATGCCTGTGTAACATATCTTCTGTTCCCATTTAGGTATCTTGAATGGGCCACCACTACCAGGAATGGAGAGATCACCATCCAGAGGCTCTATGCCACCCATCCCCCCGCCACATATGAGGTAATCTGTGACACATTTCTGTCTTACTTGTGAGATCTGAACACACATGCGTGTGACTTAGCACAGGAGTCACAGTTGTGCAATGACTGGCATGCTTGTGAGCACATTCTGGCTTACTTGTGAGATCTGAACATACATGTGTGTGACTAAGCGCAGGAATCACAGTAGTGCAATGACTGTGTCTCTTTCTCTCTCTCACCCTCTCTTTCTCCTTCTTTCCCACACCTGCCCCTCTCTCTTGATTTTAAGAAAATTTTGAATGTTTATAGCCAACCAGGCAAGCAAACTTAATCTGTTTGCAGTTTATACATTTTAACTAGAATTCATAGAGTACATTTATTCAAACATTCATTCCCCAATAGTAGTAGCTAACAAATATTTACTCCAAAGTCAGGTCTTAGTCAGATATGACTGAACTACCGTATGACAGTGGATGGTACTACCTGCTTTCTGTTAACACTGAATATTGGACAGCGCTCACCAAACCCGACACCCCACATTATGCCAACGGTTTCACGGGGAGGAGTGCAGTTGGGAGGGTAAAAGCCTAACCCTAGTGCGAGGAAATATATAACCTACAGACTAAATGTCATGGCAGGGCAGATCAGGCCCTAAGCTTTGGTTGGCAACTGGTCTAGGATGGGAGCTCCAACGGGCTGACAAATAGAAAATTGCTTGGCTGATCCAGAAGCTTCTGCAGCTTGTTTTGTTTCAGGTGTATTGGTGTTACCTTTCCTCTGAAATAAACTAGGCAGGCCAAGAGAGAGATCTTGCGTGGACAACACATGGTCTCTAAATTCAGCTCAGGCTGTGTGCCATGGAGAGGTATAACTCCATGTTACAAACTGTCATCTTTCAAGATGGCAAGGTGCCTGTCTCAGTATTTACTCCATTTTCAAACTCATTTAGTAAACATATTTGAACTGTTAATGTAACATTATCTTAATACATTTGATGAAGCTGAACTTATGTCTTGTTCATGTAGAGATGATGACTTCTTAGCCGCCTCTCGTGGAGACAGAGGACCCCCGCCATTTCCTTTGGACATGCGTCGTGGCCCGCTGCCACCTCCTGGGATGAGACCTCCTCTAGATGCTCGTTCACCTCCACCACGCTTGCCTCCCTTTGGAAGTGCCCATTCTCCTCCACCACGAATGCCTCCCCCAGGAATGATGGATGGAAGATCACCTCCTCCATATGATCGCCGGCCTCCACCCCATCACATGCCGGACAGGCGCAGTCCACCATTCCGCCTCCCTCCTCCTGATATGCTTCCACCACCATTGAGAGGTGGACCTCTTCCACCTCATTACCTGGGTCGTGGAGGTGCTGGATCACCTACAATGGGACCTGACTCTCCTCATTTAGGTAGTATGTTAATTTAAATGCTTGCTTATCATATCTGTGTGGAGAGATGTGTATGGGTGGGGGAGGTGTGGGTGGGTGATGTGTGGGTGGGGGAGGTGTTGTTAAGTGTGGGTTGGGGTGCATGGGTGGAGGATGTGTGTGTGGATGGGTGGGTGGGGATGTGTCAGTGGGTGGGTGTGTATGGGTGGGTGTGTGGAGAGGGATGTGTATGTGGGTGGGTGTGTATAGGGATGTGTGTGGGGAGATTTGTGCGTGTGTGTATGTGTGTGTGTGTGCATAAGTAAACATTTGTCATTGAGTTTGTGATTTTGATTGAGAATATGTATATGCGAGGGAGTGTGTATTTTTGTGTTATTATTGAGTGAGTGCATAACTGTGAGCGTTTGTGTAAATGATGTAAGTGTATGCAGGTATGTGTGTTGTTACGAATGTGCAGTGCACATGTGTCTGCCCATCTCATAACATGGTAATATGCCTTTATTGTGTTTACAACATTCATTTGACAATGTTTTTTTTTTCTATGTGAATGTATCATGCAGTATTGATGAATGAAAGATGGGTGATTTTAAGGGCCGAATGTAAACACGGGCCTGTGTGCCCAAGTTATGAACCTTTGAAAATAAAGTTCAATCAATCATTCAATCATATCTCGGTCATAATTAAGCAGGTTAATTTCAGGGCTGTCATCAGCTCTGTGGCGAAAGGGTTAAAAATGCAATTCATAATCCCACATAACCGTTTTCAAAACACCGCCTTGCGTTGGTTTCCATACAATTATATGAGTGCCGGTTGTTCAGAAAGCAATGGCAAACTACTGAATGTAAACTTTCACAGGAATCTCAAACAGCCAAAGAATGCTGGAGTTAACTGCAATCTCCTGTAAAGGGTATGCAACTAACTTTTAACATCAGAAATGTAATAAACGTCAGTCTTCTTTTCCTGAGTCATCCTCATTATCATCCAGTTCAATCTTCTAAGTGAAGGTCACTTGTTACTTATCATGATCTGTCCAGTGCCATTATTATACATTCAGACAGGCTTCTGTTAATGTTGTCCTTCCACATGTAATGTTGTCTTCCTTTTGTATGATGATTCATTTAATGAAACAGCAAAGACTCATACATAATGGTGTCTTGCAGATAAGTAACAGTTTCTTTTATCTTTTCTCCATCCACACCCAGTCATTAAAAGGTATTACACTTTTAATTTCTTTACCTGAGACTCCAGTTCTTTTAACCGAATGAACAAATAGCTAGGAAGCTCTATGAAGGGAAATGTATATATACGTGTGTTGTGCATGCGTGCGTGCGCACGAAGCACGTGTGCGTATGTCAGAGTCAGTCAGTCAGTCACTGCATGCCAGGTGGTCTAAAATATGGTATAGTGTCATATACCAACTATGCCTCATTTACTTTTAGCTTACATTATGCAGTTGGTGAAAGAGAGTAAAACTGGAGTAGGAAGACCGAACTCATATGAGTAAAATCAATGTAATAAAGAGCGTGCAATAGATCTCATCTCATCAGGTTTCTCTTGTACCTTGTGGTGTTGAGGTAAAGCATAAACAGCGGGAGAGTGAGTGCCCATTTATGGGATTCATATATCGAGATTCCCATGGGCTCTGTAATTCCCTCTGTCCATCGTTTACATGGTCTGCCTCTACTTCTGGTTCTATTTGGTCTGTTCATCATTGCTTGCTGTGGTATCCTGTTAGTTGATAGGCAAGTTATATGACTGAACTATTTAACTTGCTGTTTTCTAATTAAATCGAGTGCTGCTAGATGTGTTATTTTAGTCCCATTATTTCCCACTATTTCCCCACTATTATATTATTTATATATTATTATATCCCATTATTTCCATTATTTTAGCCCCATTTTAGTCATGATTTCAACATTTCTGATTTTCTGTCTTTTATACATTAAGTATTCTTCTCAGGAATCTCATTTCCATTGTTGTAATTTTTCTTTTCTCTTTTTCTGCCATTGTCCAGGTTTGGTATTGGTAGCATAGAGTTGGTAGGAAGATTGTGTTGTAGAATGCTTTCTTTTGTATCTACTGAATACGTGGTTGTTCTTCGGTATGGAATATATAATAGACCAAAAGAGCCTAGACTGGAATAAATTTGACATGACAGTTCAACATTATTTATTGTTTTCTAACTTTCTCTGATCTCTCAATTGTTTATTGTCTTCCAACTTTCTCCGCTGTCTCGATTGTTAATCTTCCAAATTTCTGTGCTCTCTCGATTGTTCGACTTCCAACTTTCTCAATGCTTATTGTCTTCCAACTTTCTCCGCTCTCTCTATTGTTTTTTTTTTTTTCCTTCCAACTTTATCCACTCTCTCAATTGTTTATTTTCTTCCAACGTTTTTTGCTCTCGCGGTTGTTTATTGTCTTCCAACTTTCTTCGCATGTCTCGATTTATTGTCTTCCAACTTTCTCTGCTCTCAAGATTGTTTAATTGTCTTCCAACTTTCTTTGCTCTCTCAATTGTTTAATTGTCTTCCAACTTTCTCCGCCGTCTCGATTGTTTATTTTCTTCAAACTTTCTCCATTGTCTCAATTGTTAGTCTTCCAAATTTCTCCGCTTTCTTGATTGTTTGACTTCCAACTTTATCCGCTCTCTCTTTTTTTTTTTCTTCCAACTTTATCTGCTCTCTCAATTGTTTATTTCTTCCAACTTTCTTTGCTCTCTCAATTATTTATTGTCTTCCAACTTTCTCCACTGTCTCGATTATTTATTGTCTTCCAACTTTTTCCTCTCAATGATTTTATTGTCTTGAACTTCTCTTTCTCGAGATTTTTAACTGTTTTCCAACTTTCTCCGCTCTTGATTGTTTATTTTCTGGAAACTTTCTCCACCGTTTCGATTGTTTATTTTCTTCAAATTTTCTCCGCTGTCTCGATTTTGTTGTCTTTCTCCACTCTCTATTGTTTATTGTCTTCAAACTTTCTCCACTCTCTTGATTCTTTCCTCATATTTGCGACAGTCTTGTATTTTCCTGCAGATGGACGGTATCCATTACCACCTTACGGCAGGAACCCACCACATCCTTCAGACAGACCATCACCTAAGCAGAGCAAGCAGATGTCCCCACAACAAAGCCAAGTTTAGTGAGGATGTTTCCATGTGTTGCTACCTGTACAGACTGTGTAAATACAAATCTACCACTTTTAGTTACAGCATTTCTGGAACCTGTTCCCAATGGTAGTGTTCTGATCTGTAGTTGGGTGTGAATATTTTATTGAAGATAATTGTAAAGTATATGTGATCTAAGCAAGAAAGAAAGTAGTATTTAGTTTGTGTAGACTCTGCCTTGGAGTAGATAATGTATATTTATGCCAGATCGAGTGCTTGTATGTGTATTTTGTGGTTTTCAATTTTTACAAGAGAAATTAAGGCCTTGTCATACACATATAGTATAAAAAGTTTATTCACATGTTGTCTTTGATGTGGCATAGAGAGTAATGTGTATATTAGGTGTCATTCATCCATTTATGTGAGTTTTCCAGGTTACTATTCTTTTTTCTTTTTTTTTTAAGATTAAGCTGGCATTTATCAGATTGACTAGTGTATCATTTACATTTTTATAATGATTTCAGAAATGTTTTGCTGCTTAATATGGCCTGCATTGTAACATATGTTAAGTTTTTAAAGGCCTTTATTTCAATATGTGTAACAATGTTTCAAAGATATATAAAGCCAACTATTTATTTCATCAGGTTTTTTTCAAGAATATTGGCACATAACACTTTTCGTATTGATGAATAAGTTTTAAACGAATTGACAAATGTATGGAAATTGGAGTAATCATACAGCGCTTTTTATTCGGTTCAGTTATTAGTCTCAAGTTTGAATACAAAATGTGCAGCAATTTTCCAAGCAAGTTAAATGCAGCAGTTGTCAATACATTTGATATTTCATGACTACATTGATAATTTCCCACGCTGATTCTTACGTTTTGGGATGTTTTAAAAGAATATATGTGGTCACTGAAAATCATCTTTGCAATGTTCATACCTAATGATATATTTACTTATATACAGAGTTTTCAATTAAGGACATTTAAATAAGAAAATACAGTAATTGTTAATTAACTTTTTCTGCTCCAGACAGTTGTTACTTTAAATCTTTCATTGCCAAGTTTTTGTTACAATATATTTTGATGAATAGAGGTGTTATAATAATAATATTATTGAACCGAAAGTAAATCTCTTGTACCTGGTAATATGAGAGGAAGTTAGTAAGTTACAAATGGATTATAAAACAAAAAATAATTAAATATAAACTTTTTAGTTACAGTGCCCCTTTATTTTTAAATATTTCCATCAACATTGATACCCTTATCCCATTTGTGCATCAGTGCTTCAAAACTGTGGCATAAACGTGTGTCCTCATACCTTGTTCAATCTCTGCTATCATCCATGAAACATTTACTGTCAAGCTGAGCTTTTAATGGATCAAACAGGTGAAAATCACTTTGCACACTATGACAGGACTGTATAGTGAATGTTGAAGAATTTATAGAAAGTCCTTTTGCCAAACGAACATTACACAACACTCTAGTTCTCTTTACTCATTTATCAGCAGTACTTTTGTTTTTGGATTTCTGTCCATTTGTCTGTTAGTGTATTTCTCCCAACTAAAAAGTTAGTTGCATATTTTTTGCAGGATGTCACATTCAACCCCAGCATTTTTGGGTGTTTGTGATTTCTTGGCAAGTTTACATTCAGAAGTTTGCCATTGCTTTCTGAATGACCGGCACTCATACCATTGCATGAAAATCAACGCAAGGCGCTCTGCTTCTCCCCCATGAATTTACTTCTTAATGCCTTTATGTTTACTGTTAAAGACAGTGTGCAATCAGGCATCCACTGTTAATGCCATGTTTCACCCATAGTACAGACACAATTATTTTGACCATTGATCCAAAATTTTCCAAACACCTTGTCAAGAAAAAAGTAATAAGTAAAGGATCCTCTTGCATGTCTTGGGATGTTTTTTTTTTTTTTTTTGGCGCTCGCTTGTTTTGAACTCAAGCGTAGTCCATACACACTACTTCTAGTAGTGCTGGACTGAATTTTGTGTGTGGATTATCTTTCCCTATTTACAGTGCCACTTGCCATCAGGCGAACCCACTCTGACTTCAGAGGTACTTGTAATTTACGTACCCAAGTCAAGGACGATAGGTCAACATTTTAGTCCAACTGTCCGGTGTAGGGTTGAACACCTTACCTCAGCATCAGCATACCGGATGTTTAAGCCAATATCATGCTAGCCTTTTTTTTTTTTTACTCCCTAGCACACTTCCTGTTACCCAAGCATTAGTCTTCGCTGGCTGTTGAAGTAGAGGACAGAGAATGTATGGGAATGTCCCACGTGCTGTGATGTCAGCTCTTGACTCGACTCAACTCCTGTTACCCGTTGTAGGCTAGGTCATATATGGGAATGTCCCGCGTGCTGTGATGTCAGCTCTTGACTCAACTCCTGTTACCCTTGTAGGCTAGGTCATATATGGGAATGTCCCGCGTGCTGTGATGTCAGCTCTTGACTTAACTCCTGTTATCTGTTGTAGGCTAGGTCATATATGGGAATGTCCCATGTGCTGTGATGTCAGCTCTTGACTCAACTCCTGTTACCCGTTGTAGGCTAGGTCATATATGGGAATGTCCCGCGTGCTGTGATGTCAGCTCTTGACTCGACTCAACTCCTGTTACCTGTTTTAGGTCGGTCTGGGAACCTAGTACACCTTTTGGAGCACTTTAAATACCCGTGCCAGTAGATTTTCTACAGCAGCTTTGTTCTCCCAGAAATGCAGTTACCACTTCATATCTTATCTGTGTCCATTTGAAGAGAATTTTGACTGTGTTGACAACATTAATACTGTTACTGTTTTGATTAATATTATGATAATATCATGTATGTTACAAATTGTGGTACATTGGTTTAAAATGTCACTTGGTTCATGCTGAATACCCAGATCCAATGCTAGTCACTGTGTCCATAAAATTGTTCTCATAACATCATGTAATTTTTGTTAATGAAATATTGTTTTCTCCAATGTAATGACTCATAGAGATCACTCAGTCTAGAACAATATGTTTCTTATATGATAATTTGTTTCCATCCTTTGAATCGATCATTTTGTAAATGACATCTTTAACATGGTGGGTGAATGGACAGCATGACAGCAGTTGTTTACATTTACTGAACTGATACTTTTATTTATTTTTTTTTCTTTGTGTCTTATTTTTTTTACTTTCTTTTCCCCTCAAACAAAAAACCAACAAAAAAAAAAAAACAGTAACTTTGGTAAAGTAGTGGTAATGGTTACAGTTAAGCAACTTCATTTATTAAAAACAAAATGTTGATGTTTATCTGGTTGAATTTAGTGCATGCATGAGATATTATATAAGCTGGCGTGTTAGCATAGTTGATGAGGAGCTGCACTGGTGTCATGAGCACATTCGGGTGAGGGTTTGAAGCCTGTGTTCATCATCTCACTAAGTGAGAGAAAGTCTCGTCACCTATTCTTCTGTGCGTTCAGGCCTACACAATGTGTTGGCCCTGTCACATCATAGACTCTTAGCAGAAATTTGCTTCGGGACACATTTATTTATTTTTATGAGACATATACAGACTTTTTGAAGAACATCTTCTTCCTCTTCTTCGTTCATCCGGAGTTTTTTTTTTCGGGTGTGATTGCGTTGTGCCTATTTACAGCAGAGCTGCGTTCTTGCGCCGTTAGGCCGACACATCCGACTTCTGCGGGCATTTGTTGACCGGGTTAACCTTCCCGGGAAGAACATCTTATGCAATAAATCCTTGTCATTGGAAGTTAGAAAAAGAATTCTTGCATATTATATGCAACCAGTTTTAACATATGGCTGCAAATCATGGACAGTTAGTAAAAGCAAGCAAAAAAGTTTGTCACTAGAAGCCTTGGAGATGTAGTTTCACAGAAGATTGCTGAAAAGTTCCTTAGACAGCCAAAATTAATAATCTAAACATTTTGAAGGAGACTAAGACAAAAAGATAACATATCACAACCTTCAGATAAGATGTCATCATTTGTGGGCACATTATGAGAAGACATAAGCTAGAACAGGTGACAACTGGAAAGATTTAGTTGAAGAAGAGATAGAGGACAGTGAGAGAAAATTTTTGACACTCTTGTGTTATGCCATTGAAGGTTGTCAGCACACAAATTGATGCATTCTGTTAGATATCACAAGATGTGGAGAATCATGATCGTCCATGCCAGTTGGCAAGGTATTTGATGATGATACAGACTTTCAGTAAATACATTTATGAGTCCAAAATAAACTTGATTATGAAAGTTCTATGACTATTCGAGATAGACATACAGAAAATCTGGCCTAGTCAGTCACAATGAGTAAATGAGATGTTCATTTTAACTGAAGAGGACATAATTTTTTGTATGTGTATGTATTCACGGAAGGGGAAATTTGGAGTATATCGTGTTGATGGGAATGTTGGAGGGGAAGAGAGTCAGATGGAGACCATTAGAGAAGCTGCTAGTCAGTTTGGCATCATTGCTTGGGGTATCAGAACTGGGGTAGCGTCTGCATTAGAAATTAGCGGCACTATATGAGACAGAAGGCTGTGGAAAGACATGGTGATCAATGCCATGCATATGGACTATGAAGAAAATTGGCAGGACATGGTGACCAGCTCTGTACTGCATGGACTATAAGAAGAAGAAAATGAAATGTATTCAAGTTGCAAAGCAGAGGAACAGATTAATCATTGTCATGGTCTGAGCTTCGGCATTTTTCTGTAACCAATGTTCTTTGTTGACAGCTGAATGTGAATGACAATGTGTGTATGGCAATATCGTATGTATGACAATATCATACACACACCTGTCATTGTCATTGACATCAGTGGTTTCCAAATTGGACTATGTTCTATATTTCTCTGGGGATCACCATGTCTCTGAAGCGCTCTCACAGACACAACTGTTGCCAACCATGGGATCTGTGATTAGAGCCTTTTTCTGTTTACAGGCCTTATTATGCTGCTAGACATAAGTCCTTAAGACATTTTTTCTTTGCTGTTGCGCAGTTTTGTCTAAATGGAATGACTCCCCATGGTCTTAGCTTTCAGCAAATACTTTGTCATTATACAGTACTATTTATATCAGTGATTCCCAAGCTTTTTAAGGTCACGGTCACCACATATACAGACCTCTTTCTTGATGTAAGTCTGCTGCATATTCAAAATCTCACTGTCCTCTCGATCTGACCACTGCTAACAATGGAGCCGTACCACCTATTTTGGGAACTGCTGGTTTAGATTAATCAGTGCAAATGGTAACATTTACCTTTTCTATTTAATAACGACTGTATTTGTAAAATGATTGCCAATCAGACAGGGTCATGAGTAAAAAAAATAAAACCCTTGATTGACATCATTAAATTAATACTTTCTCAGCTTTAACAGATATGCAAATTGTTTGTTTCTCCTCCTTCTGATCTCTCAAGGAAGATTAGCCCATCAATCAACTCACACAAAGCCCTCATATCTTTTGCTATCTATTGTTGTTCTGTTCTGTTCTGTAGTCTGTTCATGATTTGTTGTACTTTGCAGCTGAAGTCTTGTATGGGATGAGGTAGTCAGTCCCATGCCAACCCTCTGTAATCACCTCCTATGACTTGCATGGTAGGTTACAGTGACTATTCTTTGCTTTCCATATGTGCCCCGGTAACACACAGGTGACATTGATTTTGGTCCTTTCCTTTTTCTTCTATCTCACCTCTTATGACTTGCATGGTAGGTTATAGTGACTTTTCTTTGTTTTCCATATGTGCCCCGGTAACACACAGGTGACATTGATTTTGGTCCTTTCCTTTTTCTTCTATCTCACCTCTTATGACTTGCATGGTAGGTTATAGTGACTATTCTTTGCTTTCCATATGTGCCCCGGTAACACACAGGTGACGTTGATTTTGGTCCATTCCTTTTTCTTCTATCTCACCTCCTATGACTTGCATGGTAGGTTATAGTGACTGTTCTTTGCTTTCCATATGTGCCCTGGTAACACACAGGTGACGTTGATTTTGGTCCAATCCTTTTTCTTTTCTTAAGGACAATATATGTATATTTATTACGAAGCTCATGTTTATTCATTGTTTTCATAGCTTTTAGATCATGTGTATTAGTGTTTTGTTTTCTCTAGCTAGGGGTATATACAAGGGAAAATTTTAGGAGTTTCAAGACTCAGTGAATTTCAGAATGTGAGGATAAGTGGTTTGGTTGGTTTGTGAATACTCTAGAAGATTGGGTCTCTTCAATGGCGTTGAGGTTTTTTAAACCCTGGAAGAAACGTGTCTGTTGGAGCGAGGTTGGTATGGAGTCTGTCCTCCTGACCCAGTACCAAGCTACATTCTATATTGGGGCTGTGCTGCAGAGTTATCCTTTCTTTCTACAAGTTCAGAAACCAGGGGGTGTGCAAAACTGGTATTGGGATTTCACATCTGAGGAGAGGCACATTCGAATGTGACCAGGTCATCATCCAGTGCAGCACACACAGACTGCCTGGAATGAGGCCCAGGTTTGTCATGTTTTCTCTACAGCAGACGGCAACTCAGGGCCGAAAGGGATTATGTGAGGACGAATGTTTGACATTCTACAGAACTGCCTTTGTCTTGTTAGTATTCTCTTCCTGTTTGCCAAATATGGCAGATGCTCCTTCACGTTTTTAAATGTTTCATGTGCTGAGGAATGTTTAATTTGTTACTTCTCAACACATTTTAAGAAATATTTTGGTGAAAAACCGATGATGAAACAGAAATAAAATCAGTTTATTGTATTTTGTTAGTGTGTGTTTTTTCTTCAGCTTGTTTGCTTTAGTACAGTTGAGGTATTGCAAACAGTGAGTTAGTGTTGCAGGCATCCGGTTTTCCCCATCCACTTTTTCGATCAAGCTTGCCAGTTGCCACTAAGTTTTCAATTTTATTTTCTTCTGATAACATGCCCAAAAAATGTTGACTGACTTTGTCAAATTTCTCTGATCATTTGCGGTTTTTATTTGTTTCTGGAAGGACTGTCCCATTCATTTTTCTGTCCATCCATGGTATTCTTGCGTTTTCTCAGAAACCACAAATCCACTGCCATTAGATATTTAGCTGGTCTGGAATTTCACATGCTTACAACATTATAGCACTTCTTCTTCTTCTTTTCGTTCATCCGGAGTGTTTTTTCAGATGTGATTGCGGTGTGTCTGTTATGCGCCCTTGGGCCGAACCCGTAGGCCAACACATCGACTTTAGCGTGCTTTTTTGACCAGGTAGCATTCCTGGGAGACTCTCACTTTTGCGGTGCCATCTGCTACACCGCTGGCCAAGTTGGGACGGTCGAAGACAACGGTCATCCCTCAAGGAAGGCAGGGACAGTCCATAGCATTTTCCGCCATCCAAGGTTGCTTCCATGGTTGCATGGCCGACACATAGCGCCCTGATGCTGGGCTTACCGAGGGAATCGTCACGTCCTGCTCATGGCTGCTTTGATTCCTCACTTCAATATATTGGGCATTTTGTTCGCCCCGGGCCGTTCCTGCACAAACCAGACAAGTCTGCAGATGGTATCCACTCAGCGAGTTTTCGGACATGTGCTTGTCCTTGCGCCCTTCAGAGCTGTTCCAGGCACGGCGGAAATTCGGAAAACTACCTAGCCAGAACTGTTCCGAGCAAGAGCAGCATTGGGAAACTAGGTAGTCAGAGCTGTTCCTAGCACGAGAGACATTTCACTCTGACGTAAATGCGTAATGCCAGTTTTTATTTTGCCACCCGTAGGCCAGCACTTCCGGCTTCGGCGGGCATTTTTTAATGAGGTTAGCCTTCCTCGGGTTTCGAGGCACGTTTGACTTATTGTTGTGATGCCGCCCACATCTCAGCTGGTCAGGATAGAACGGTCAACGACATCATGGTCAACCCTCAAGGGAAGGCAGGGGCAGATCATGGGCATTCTCTCGCTATCCAAGGAGGCTTCCATACTTGCAGAGCCGGCACATATTGCTCTGAGACTGGGCTCACCCGTGGAGTTGCCACGTCCTGCTCATGGCTGCTTTAGTTCCTCACTTCCATGTGTTGGGCATCTCGATTGCCACTAGCCGCTCAAGCACACACCAGGATCGGTCAGACAGTGGGCGTCATCCACTCAGTAAGCTTTGCTTTTGACTTCGGACCACGCAATGGGTTCGCTAGCCGTGCGTTCCATTTCGTGTTATTGAGACGTTTTTTCCACTGTTGTCTACACTCTCTATGAGTTAGATACAGTTTTCGTAACCATTCGACTGGGGCACTTCTCTGACTTTTTTGTACTCGCTCAAGAGGTAGGCTATATGTGCTGCCGGCTCAGCACCTTACCTCCATGCAGCAGTGAACGAGAAACGGCCAGGCCCTCTCTTCCGGGAATCCCTCATATCCCCCAGCTGAGAGCCTTCGAACAAGTATCAGAACTGGGCATGTAGCTTGCACAGTATCTCACCTCTATTTTTCAGAGGGTGGGTATGGGCCCGGCTCTCAGATCCGAGGGTTTGTGGCTTAGAGGCGTTCAGCCTCAACCCTCGACAGAGAGCCTTAGAGTATTGTCCGGACCAAATCTTTTGCCTTCGTGCGACTGGTTTTAAATTTTTGACTGCTATCCTCAGTCTAACCTGCAGAGTAGCAGGTTGTGTCTCTCTTGGCTGGTCCCTATCCCATAAGCTGTCCGATATGTAGTTTTTCATCCATCGGCAAGCAAATGGGGTCTATGGGACACGCAAGCTCCCCCACCACGTCAAGGTGGAGACACATCGGGGGAGTTATAGCACTTCAATAAGTTTTTTTCTCACTGCGGTTGCTGCTGGTTGAACCTGAGAGCAGCTGGCAGATGGTTTGCTTATGGTCTCAAGTTCATAGTGGTACTGAGGATCTATTTATAGAGACTGGCAGTGGTCACTGCAAATAAGGAAAGCATCAGCAGACTACCTTCGGTATAGATGTCTAGCTTGCTATGATTTAGCATTATGATATTCGATGCAACATCTCTTCAAGACCTTTGATGGATCTTCTGCCCATGTCAAGCAAGGGTCCAAGTAAAGAGCAAGATGATTTGCTGGCCTCGAGGATGTCAATCATGGGGACATTGAGGGTGAGCAAAGAACATACAATATGTGCCAGTTATGACAGGTTGCTATAGGCAGATATCAAAGTTTATCGGTTAGCCCAACAAAGACATCTGTCATTGCTTGTGGCTATAGCAGATGTGAATACAGGCAGGGGAGCAGAGATGGATTCATAATGAATACTCTACAGGAACTAGCAGCATCCCTACACTTAGACCTGCTAATAGAGACAGTTGTTTTGATAATGTACGGCAGCTTGAAACCATAGTCACAATGTGAGAGGGCAATCAAGCAATTTCTGTAATGGAGTTCAACAAAGGTCTCCATAAAGGTCCACTCTCTCTACGAGTCTGGACCTGCAATCTGTCATAGCTTTTCATTGTCAGTCCTGCCCAGCACATCTTATAGCTTGTTGGAAGGTGTCCAGTTGTTTGCATGTATCACCAGGAAACTGGAGGGAAGGCACTAAGCAATGTTTCCCTCACCTGTATGTACGTGAATAGGCCTGTCTGGTGCAACATATATCTGGTTGATCCTGTCAGTAGTCATATGTTTGTCTCACAGATTGTCTATGTTCACACTGCCTCATGGTGAAACCATGAATGACTCATGAAATCAGTTGAGGCTCCTTAGATGACACGGTTCTACTGGAATAAATGTGGCAATTCTAGAAGTTACGCATGCTTGCTATGTTCTGACCCTTGTGGAAAGAGTTTTTTCTTTAGTTCAAAACCAATTGTCATTGCCCCTCGTGGGGCGCTGCGTTTCCACCGGGGACTGGATAACATCTGATCTGATTGCATGGCCATACGTGCATGTGACACATCTTTTAAATGTCTGCCCTGTTAAATGCCCATAGAATAATGCTAGGTGCACAGTCAGAGTATCAACAGGAAAGCATTGCCATAACTATGATGTTGAAATCCAGGTAATCAAGATCATCATCATCATGTTTCGCCATCTTACTCAATCACCAGAGTCGTTGATCAGCTCAGTTTTCTTGTCTCGGCCATGCCACGTGGCCAAGCCATCTGGGTATTTACTTCTCTGCATTCCCCTTGTTCTCTTTCCCTCAATCTTACCAGTTGTCACCAAGTTCTCCAATTTATTTCTTCTCATAACGTGGCGAAAAAATTTTGACGTCTACGTCTAATTGCTCTCATGTCAAGATAGCAACAGTTAAAATTACTGAATACCAATCATTGTACACAGCCTATGGTGCTGTTAACGGATGTAAAATCAGTACTTGAGGCACTCCAATCTGGGAAATTGCCAGCTCTACGGACACTATTATCTGAACTAGGCAACCAGTGTGCAACATACAATGGATACTATATTACTGTGGAGTGTCAGGAAACAAGAGAGCTGATCAACTTGCTAAGAAAGGTGTAACAGAAGAGCAACCTGATTTATGTACCTGTCACTTGCCACCAACAGAAAGAAACAAATGTAGACAGACCAGAAGAAATCATTATTCAGAATAGGACACAATCGATTTCGCAGCCGCATGTAATATAAAATTCAAGATTGGCAAATTAGCCACGTGGGCTGGTGTCTTAGACCACATACTCCCAGACTGGCCCGAGTAGGATGTATGTAGGCAAACCTTCTGGCCTAGAGAAATAAGTGGAAGACTATGGACCGCCGAGTGACCTAAACAGACAGTGAAGATTATACAAGACAAAACTGTGCATGCAGACAATATATTTCAAACGAACGGAAGAGGAATAAAATGTCGACGGTACGGTACGTGTCATACCTACCATGTTTGTAACAGGTAATCAGACAAGGAAGGCAGCAGGCATGCAACATACTCACTCCTACACGGGCAAGTATTGGCAGAAAAAGGATTACGGGACTCTATAGAGGCCCGGTATTTGGAATTTGTACACTTTAAACCCTTTAACGATGATGTAATGGCCATGTTTTGCATATCCTTTACAGGACATCGCTGTCAACATCAGCATTTTTCAGCTGTATGTTGATTTCTTGGCAAGATTACGCTCAGTAGTTTGCCATTGCGTTCTGAGCGGCCGGCTCAGTTATCCCGCAAGTCACCAGCGGGGGTCGAACCGCTCCCAGCTCTCGCCCTGCTACGAGACTCTGCATGATAAACGGGATTACGGAGAAAGTGTTGTAACCCCCTCGGCCAGAGAGACCGGCTGATGTAATGGAGGGAAAGTAAAATTCCAGCAGATGCGACAATTCAAGCTCAAGTAGCGTATATTAAAGTTGTAGTGAAACGGCGTGTTATTGAATCTCAGGTGCAGACGGGGCGGTCCAGCTTACGCAGGTTTACTGTCTATTGTTCCTGCACTACCAACTGATGACTTTACAGTGAGTGCTCTTCGATGAGCGTTTTGGCTGGTTGCACGTTTACTTAAAAAAAATTAAAAAATTAGATGGAATATTGCTTGGCTAGAAAATCCATTACGCAGAAAGTCTGAATCGAAAGCTAATTGTGTGGTGGTCATCAAAGTCCAAACTCTGCAGGCTGCATCCTTCTGGTCTCCGAAGGAGAAACCTGTGGTGAACGGAAAACTATATATATATATATATATATATATATATATATATATATATATATATATATATATATATATATATATATATATATATATATACATATATATACTTTCTATACAAGGCGTCAATGATCAAGACCACTTATTGAACGGCTGTATATTTCCGCATCCACATATGAAGGTTAATAGCACACTGTGAAGGAATATATGTATTTTATAGACGATTTTATAATCTGTACACTATGACATTTAAAAAGAAAAAATCAACACATATCCCAAAACAGGAACTTAATTTGTTGTGATGTGATAGGGCCATCACAGATTGTATGCCTGAATACACGGAGGAAAGGGTGACCAGTCTTTCCTCCATTTATCGAGACACCGCCCCAATGACATTATCAAAACAACTCCCTATCAATTACATTAACGTGCCCGCTATATAATATGGAACAACAAAGTATAATTTATAAGTAAATATCCTCCGTCTGGGAAAAAATTAGATTGACACAATATATCCCTGTTATAACCCAAGAGGGCTATAATTTTGTTTAGTTAGCTATTTAGTTAGTAGACAGGTAATCCTCATTGCACATCGAACTATTAAGTCCATAAGTGCACAGACCCCTCCCCCGTAAATCCTGCAGCCTGTAGCGGCTAACGACACCAGTTGTGTATTGGTTTATTAATCTTCTTTGGCTTCCTGCGTAGTGTTCTTGTTTGGTCACACCTCTTTTAACTTGCTGTTCTCGCAGTCTGACCGTGGTTGTGGATTCATAGACATCACTTGGTTCTCGCAAACGACTTACTACTCGTAGAGCATTTAGTAAATCAGCCCGGTCCAAGGCTCGTCCGCCTTCCACAGTAGCCTTACCTGCAAGCCTGTCAGTCCGCCCATTTCCTTGTATACCTGCATACCCTGGCAGGAAAATTTAACTAAATATTTGCCAGCCGTGACCGCTTCAGAGACAACAACCTCTGTCTTCAGACCCACCCCAACGCTATCTTGCTGAGCATACTCATTGAGTCATTAAGGAAACATGCCAGAGTGAAGGTCTGTGTCTCGAGCCATGTAATTGCTGTACTTACTGCCATGACTTCCATGGTGAGACTTCTTGTGGTCAAGGCAAAAGCATCAGAATCTACCTTCACAATTCACTAGCATTTTGTTTAATGACGTCTCAATCAACCCCAACATTTACTGGCTGTTTGATTTTCTAGGCAACTACACGTTCAGTAGTTTGCCATTGATTTCTGAGCGACCGCCTCTCATGCCACTTTTGAAAATCAACGCAAAGCGATCTGCTCCCAAATCGGATTCAGCTGACTTCGAACCAGACAAGTACGAATTGTGAAACTGCATTCACTACCCCCAAGCCACAGACACCGACTGGAGGATTGAACCGGATATTGTTGATATAGATAATCCTAGTAAATATATTGTAATAATACAATCGATTGTGTAGACTGTGTGATTTGGGTGGGGGAGCGGGGAGGGGGTTAAGTCGGGTAGAAGTACATAATGAAGACTATATTTGCTAACAGTTATGAGCGCTCTTTCTTCCTTCTGCTGTCACCCTTTATCCTCAATTGGGACATAGACACACAAACTCACTCCAAGCCCTTCTATCCTTAGCTATCCCATGCAGTTCCGTCCAAGTCCTTCCTATATTATTCATCTCTGTACCAGGGCCGGGTTATATACTGGCCAAGACCTATTGACGCGTCCTCGACGAGCATCCTGGGCAACAGGTCCCCTCGGGGTCCTGGCTAAAGTCAGTAGGATCGCCGATTCCTCCGAAATCGGAGAGTGTCTGCCTGTACGGCGAGGAACCACCAGTCTGCTGACCAATAAGCCAGACATGGGACAACGGATACTCACGCAAACCGTCAGGTCCTGTATGACATCACACTGATGTTGGACAACAGGATGCCTTCATCCGACATACAGGACTTCGCGTTGGAGCTCAAGCCAACGAACACAAGCAAGCAAGCAAGCATCATTAATTTCTGTCTATACTTCTCTTCTTCGTTTGTTTTTGGGTTTTCCTCGACAGCCATCCGACTTTCTAGTTATACTATTCTCAGGTTTTCTCAATATACGCCCTATCCATTGCCATCATGTAAGCGCCCTTTAGGAACATTAAATGTTTTCACCGTAATTATGTGCGTTTGCGCACACACACTAATACGCCATGTTCGGTGATCATTTTAAAAGAAAAAAACCACATATAATGGGAAGGAAATGTTGTTGTATTTTTCCAGTGACACACACATAACCGACGATAAAGACTTTTTCATAAAGCCACGGATGACACTTTTATTGGAGGCGGAGTATTGTGATACTTTGATTAGTTTGAGCACAGGACGCATTCGAATCGACAGCGTGCTTTTTTCGTCCTTTAGTTTGCACAGTGTGCCTTCTTTTATCCAAAGCTTGCTCTTTCCGGTTCTTTTTTTCCAAGCATCAATTAATATCTATTCTGATAACTTGTATTACTTGTATATAGTTATTGAATGAATCACTGAAAAACGAGAAGTAGGTTGAGAGTTTTACCAAAGCACAACTACAAAAAACAATGGACGTTGCGGCCAAAGCCTTCGTCAGCACAGAACAAACAAACAAAAATAGATTAACTAATACACGATCGACACTACATGAATGTCTAAATATCAACTCATCTGCGTCAAAGCTTGAGACGGCTATCCAAGGCTGGAATGGAACGGATGTAGTGTAAAGGGGTCAACTGCCTAAAGGTCAGTACAGCCAGAAACTCGGTGATTGGTTAATTCAACCGGTGAGGGAAACCGCGCTAGGGGGATCAGGGTGCGCCCAGGAGAGCGAATAGAAAAATATGGATGTGTAACTCTGTTACGATGTAACGGATGCAGTACGCAATTCCGCCAAGTTACAAGTGACGGTAGTTAAGAACGCAATGAGAAACGACCCCATGCAAACCAAACAAGAAGTCACAGAAAGCAGAGATAATGCTAATGGTGACTACCACGTCCTGCGAAGGACATACAAATGGCTATGAAGTGGACTATAAGATGGCGGAGATGGAGGGGGGGGGGGGGGTTGTGGATAAGGGGCGTGGGGAACTTAAATAAAACTGTGTTGGACATTGAGGCCGTGAGGGGAAAGTGAACCCAACTGGAAGATAAGACGGTTTTCCAATATCTTGCGATCGCGTTCGTGAGATGTGCACGATTTTATCGCCGTAACACGTATGTCGGCAACCCCACAGTGGTCGGAACTGTTAAAGTGTAGGGGTACCGGTTTCTTGGCACCACTGTCGATATCGGATAAATGTTGTCTAAATCTGTCCGCAAGACGAAGGCCCGTCTCTCCAAGATACCTCATGTCGCAACGTGTGCAGATGATCGCATAGATGACGTTGCGACTCGTACATGAGAAACCCTCTCGGATGTGGAAAGTAGTCTTAGGGAAAGTGAGACTTGTGGTTTGAAGGACATATGGACAAGTCTTACAACGAGATCGAAGACATGCAGTCGTGCCAGGAAGAGAATGATGGGATTGTGATAGAGTGCTATGAACCAGAACATCCCTCAGGTTACGATCCCGCCTGTATGCCACAAGTGGGGCTTCTGAGAAGACACCGTGAGTGGCCGGGTCTGCCTGGAGGATGGGTAGATGCCTCATGAGAATATTCTTGGCAGCAATATTATGAGGATGGTAGGTAAGTGAGAGAATAGGTCTACTATTGTGTGGTTTCGGCCTGGAAGAGAGAGCCTCGGCACGACTAATAGATTGGCAGCGGTGAACAGCTGTAGACAGAACATTCTCCGGGTAGCCGCGAAGGCGGAAGAAATCCAACATTTCGTGGGCTTTTTGACGGAAGTCATTATTATCATGACAAAGCCGTCGGAGACGTAGCAGTTGTGAGAAAGGAATGGAATCCTTGCAAGAGGGAGGATGGGAGGAGGTGTAGAGCAGGAATGCATGTGAGTCAGTCGGTTTATAGTAAACCGTCGTGCATAGGCCAGCAGAACCTAAGGAAACTGTTATGTCTAGGAAATTAACAGCCGACGAGGAAATAGTGGAGGTGAGTCTGATGCTAGGATGAAAGTTAGAGAAAAAGGCAATGAAGTCCTGAAGATCAGACAATGACATGTCTGAAACACCAAAACAGTCATCGATATACCTCCTATAGAGCTCCGGGAGCCTACCAGTGTATTGACTCCATACCTGGTGTTCAAGATAGCCCATGAAAAGACAGGCATAACTCGGACCCATCTTAGTACCCATGGCCACCCCGCTGATCTGGTCAAAATAGTCCCCATTGAACTCAAATGAATTGAGGTTAAGGACTAACTCTGCCAGACGCAACAATGGTCCGGTGGCTATGGTGGGGCCGTGTCTTTTGTCTAAGAAAAATTCCAAGGCTTTAAGGCCGTCAGAGTGAGGAATAGATGTATAGAGTGAAGTCACATCTAAAGTAAAGATGTGGTGCTGAGAAGGGGTGGTGAAGCTGATGGAATCAAAGATGGAGATAGCGTGGTTGGTGTCTTTGATATATGAGGGGAGGCTAGCAACCAACGGCTGAAATATGCTGTCAAGGAACTCTGAAATCCGTTCAGTAGGACAAGAGCAGGCAGAGACGATGGGTCTGCCTGGGTTCCCTAGCTTGTGTGTCTTAGGAAGCATGTACAAGGTGGGTTTGCCCAAGCAACTATCATGAATGATCAGCGACGTGGCGGAGCTAGGCAGGAGGCCTTGTCTGATGATGGCATTCGTCACACTCTTGACTTCGGTGTTGTTAATGACCGTCCCGTCTTCTTTCCGTGGTTTGTAAAAAGTGGCATCATCAAGTTGTTTGTTGCCTTCCTGTATATACAAGTTCTTTCTCCAAACCACTAACGCCCCTCCCTTGTCAGCAGGCTTGATAACAATATCATCACGGCGTTTCAAATGTGTGAGCGCCTGTTGTTCCTCCGCTGTGAGGTTCGAGTGCCTTAGTGGCCTGAATTTCAGTTGTTCTATGTCGAAGAGCGTCTTCTCGATGTATAGATCTAAGGCCTTGGATGCTCCTGCAGGAGGGACCCACGTGGATCTGCTTTTAGAAAGGTGGGAGAAGTGATCGGTGGGATCCGAGGAGTTGTCCTTAGTAGGTTGATTACTGAAGTGATATTGCAACCTGAGAGTGCGATGGAAACGATGGACGTCCTGCAGTAGTGCATATCTGTCGGCAGAGGGACGCAGAGGTATGAAACGGAGGCCTTTACTAAGGACCGACTTCTCCGGTGCTGATAGGGGGAGATCAGGAGGTATGCACACAACTAAATTTTCGGAAACGATGGTGGGGTGAGCCAAGAGAGAAGAGGCGGGAGGAGTAGGGATAGAGGCACGAAGTTTGGTTAACTTAGTTTTTTTAGCCGTGGAAAGACATTTATATAAGTGGTGATTAGTGCTATTGATGATACAGCGTATCACACAATACAGGAAATAATTATCTGAGGTAAGATGTTTAAGATGCCGATCGAGTGTGGAAATACAAGAGCTAATGTCAGACAAATGGCGCGCATGGTTGTCGGCAATACAACACATGCGAAGGGTAGCACATTTAAGCTCAATTTTAGATAAACGTCTACTACAGCTGTCGTGAAGAGAGCCCGCCGATGGGTTAAATCTAGAAGTGAACCCACGTGGGGTGAGATGAAGTCGTAGGCAGTTGTGCAGGAAGTTAAAATGACATGTAGTACGCGTCTTTTTGTAGATGTTAAGAGCCAAGTCGGTGGCTGTGATTTAGTATAGTATCCCTCAAGCAGCATCTGCCACTTGGCAGTAATAACTGTCATGAACTGCAAGAGGGAACATACTCTTGGAGATAGTAGACTTCAAGTAACAACACGAATAAAGTGATTTAATGAAACAACAGTCTGAGACAGACGGAGTTAAGTAATAACTCTGACAGAATGACTTAACAAACGTCCACATGTGACAGAACGAGCTATATATCTGAGACTATAATTTACGTGATTGACTAGGCTGGGCAAGTGAAAACTATCTGGCAACACGGAACGGGACTTCCACGCAGCAACAAGATGTATCATCATCAACCGAACTAACTAATGGTCGCATTGATGTGGATTAAGTCGACGTGTTTTTATAGTTACAGATCAGATGGTGATTAATCAAGTGGTCAGAGTAAAATTTTCTGCTAACGATGGGTCTTTGTAAGTGTCCCAAACGCAAAGTGACCAATCTGTTTTGTTTCGAGCACAGAGTCAACGTATGTGAGCATTGTTTGGTTGCAAATCACGGAAAGGTAAGAAAGACGAGAGAAGGGAGTAAGTTCAGTAAGTAAACAACAAAATCATAGTGAGAATGTAATAAATATTCATATAATAATTATCTATCGTCTGCCAAGACAGAGGTTAATCCCTAGCAGAAGCAGGATATTGTTTCCAGTCGGTGCAGTTCTAAGGAGACCCAGCCTAAAATTTAAAAAAAAATGAAATGTGTGTATACCAATACCAGACATTGGAATTGTTCGAGGAGAAAGGGAACTGTCCACCCACCTCATGTGTAATGACCTAGATTATTTCAAGGCCTAAAACTTTACACGCGTACGGCAATAGCAGCAGCAGGTTCCATCATGATTTTAAAATCGAAGTGTCTATTCGTAGAGCCCTACGAATAGACAAAGTGTCTATTCGTAGGGCCCTACGAATAAACAAAGCGTCTATTCGTAGGTTGGGGTAGATGGGTTGTTAGACAAATAGATGGTTAGATAGGTAGATATGTTGGTAGGTAAACAGGTAGGTAGTTAAGTAAGCAGGTATGTGGGTAGCTAGGCAGGTAGTTGGAAGAGTAGGTAGATGGGTAGCTAGATCCAACCCGACACTTGCTCGTCGATCATCTGTGTTCCCCATGCCAATTACTGCATTTTACATACATTTTCGTTGATTGGAAAACGTGTCGTCAGTCGCATAGTTGATAGTGCGCCCGCCTGATGGGCGGGAGCTTGAGGTTCGTTTCCTTGCCGGACATTTTTTTTTTTAAATTGTTCAGCAATTAATTGGATGAAAGTCAAATGTCAGTCGTTCGTTTCCTTGCCTGACAATGTTTTTTTTTTTAATTTTTCAGCAATTCATTGGGTGAAAGTCAATCCTTCATCTCTTTGGGTATTTAGAATTATTGTGTTGTTTAAAGTGAGTGTAATTTAGTTAGTACCAGTTTCTCCAGTATTGGTCCTCGTTGCTTTGCACTACGGCAATTCCAATACCCAACCCACACATTTTTGAGTCCCAAACGATCCGTTTTCCTTCTACCCCTTCTGGCTCCAGTCCTCTTCTTCCTTTTCCTTCCCCCCTCTCCCCTACCTCTTCTCCTCCGCTTAATTCTCTCCCCGCTGGCTGTTGTCAAAAGTATCGAGCACAAAGCATGTACTCTGTTGCTTCGGCGATAATTCTTTGTAATATTCATAGTTTTCATATTCATAGACACGAAAGTGGTTAAGTAGGCAGGTAGGTGGGTTGTTAGACAGATAGATCGTTAGAGAGGCAGATATGTGGGTAGGTAGACAGGTAGGTAGTTAAGTAAGCAGGTATGTGGGTAGCTAGGCAGGTAGGTGGATGAGTAGGTACGCAGGTAGATGGGTAGCTAGATCCAACCCGACACTCGCTCGTCGATCATCTGTGTTCCACCATGCCAATTCATACATCTCTTTCAACCTCTCCCTGCAATACTCTGAACAGGCAGGTTGACCGGCTGAGCGACCGAGAGAGAGAGAGAGAGAGAGAGAGAGAGAGAGAGAGAGAGAGAGAGAGAGAGGGGGGCAGTCAGAGATACAGACAAATAAACAACTGATATATAAACTGGCAGACAGATAGAGAGTCAGACACACGCATACATACACACAGAGAGTCAACCAGACATACATATGCATATGGAAAGACAGACAGACAGTTTGTTAGATAGAGATTCAGATAGACATATATACAAATGGACAGATACAAGTAGGCTGATAGAGAACAAGAAATCACGCAGGCTGTCAGACGGACGGACAGACAGACAGAGACAGAGAGACATCCAGACAGGCGGGCATGTAGAGAGACATCCAGACAGGTGGACAAATAGAGAGGCATACAGACAGGCGGACATATAGAGAGGCATACAGACATCTCTCTCTCTCTTCTTCTATCTCCCTCCCCCTCTCTCTTTCTTGTCTTTATCACTTTTTTTATGTCTTTCAACACATCTTTCTCATATCTCACATATCTCTGTCTCGCACACTACCTTCATTATCTATCTCTCTCTTCTCTCTTTTCAACCCGCTTCACATATACCAGGTTTTCCTGCACTTTATATGCGTAGCATTTCCTTGTTTATTTGTTAATTTATGAGGCCAGTCAGTCGAAAGCCTGGTGTTTGTATTGCCTAACGACCCTAATCATGTCTCTCTGAGGTGACGCATATTACTGTCAGCTTGGACCAGAATTATCAGGACATAAATAGTAGGAAATAGTAGGTCGGTAACGTAAACAAAGATGGATGCCTGTAAACAGTAAGTGTACAGAAACGCAAGTTAACAATTCTTAAACTCGCCTGATATTTAAACAGCCATACTTCAACTAAGTATAAAGTATCGATTCATAGGGCCCTGCGAATAAACAAGGCGTTTATTCGCAGGGCCCTACGAATAAACGCTTTGTTTATTCGTAGGGCTCTACGAATAAACGCTTTGTTTATTCGTAGGGCTCTACGAATAAACTCTCCCTTTTAAAATTGAGTATTTAATTTACTAATGAGTCTAATCTAATGAGACCACCACAGATAGATAGGCGTTGAAAAACTAAATCTGAGACTAACGTAACGATACCCCAATTATGCCTGTAACTGTATGTCAATTCTAAGTAGAGATATTCACACTTGAGTGTAGGTGTCTCGGGCTAAAACATTCATAATTCCCGTAATTTTGGAACTCTTTAGTGTGTCCGGTATATCCACGCTGCCAAACGGGCCATAGACGGATATGAAACTGGCTTCAACAATATGCTCTGTTAAGTTAAATGATAAAAAAATAGTACAAGTATACGCATAAATTATTAATAATCTTTAAACTTGTATTCTCTTTAACTTTAGTAGTTCAAATTACACGTTTTGAGCCAAGCCCGATCGATTCGCGTCGGCTGTCATCTTGGTTTTCCATTCACAAAGTTGAAACATCCCCGCATAAATATTTTTTAAATACCACAAATGGAAGACGATTGGCAATGAAAGTCTCCAGATATATGTAAAAATGGGTGCAGAATTTGAAAATCCATCTCAAAATATTCAAAGATTTCTAGAAAATGAAATTTCTTACTTTATGGCAAATAATTAAATTTATTTAAAAGCCATGATAATTTAAACCAATCGCTGTGCATGGAATAATAGACTAACAGTTTCTGTAGAACCTAAGATGGCATTGGTTATTTTCATATGATATTTGAATGAATGAATGACGTGGGAAGCATGAATGATCTTTACAGCAGCCATTTTTGGGGACACAGTGGATCATTCCGGGGTGGCGCGGTATATCATTTCAGGTTTCATTAATAGTCGCGGCACGGTTGAACTTCCTAATACTTTATGCAGGAGTTTTCTATCCCTAGGTTTTGTGTAGATAAATACATACACAATTATTAAGTACCCTGTTTCATCTGACAGTGTCATTGTGTCTTCAACTAGCAATCATTCATAGATAGTTTTCAGAATACCATGTCTATCATGGGTGTTCTAGTTACTGGTGCTCTTGAAGTCAACAGACCCACTCACTCGTCACCTCACACTCCAGCATGAATCCATGTAAGTCTTTGCAAGAGACAAGTGTTTATGCTTGGTACCCACTCATATCACATCTGTCCCATTTTGAACTTTATGTAATATGAGCGAGTCAAATTTCAGACTAATAATTTCACCTATACAGAACATTCTGTACAGAACAACTGTATACAAAAGAATTTATATACTTTTTCTTATAATCCATGATATGTGGTGTCGGTGATCATGTCTGTCCACAGCCTTGTCTTTTGTACTTTGCAAATCATTCCTGATACTGATGCACCTTCAATCCATGATGTCAGATTGTCCAGCAACTTCTTTCTTGGTCTTCCCCTACTTCTCTTCCCCTCCAGCCTTCTCATTGTGCGATATACTCCAGCTTTCCTCTGCTCATGACATACCCAAAGAATGTGGACTGTCTTCTTGTGATGCGAGTATCCAGTTTTCTTTAAGAGTTTCTTCTTTCAAGATATCTTCATTACTCTTTCTATCCATCCAGTGTTCTCATCATTCTTCTGTAAAACCACATCTTCAGGCTTGCACAGAATCCCTCACTTGTCTGCTATTTGTCATGGGAGTGGATGAAGTGGAGCTGGGAGCAGCATTGAGCTATGGTCTCAAGTTTCATGACAATAGACAGAGGGATCTCTTTACAGACACAATGTTTACAGTCACCAGTATGGTCACTGCCCATCTTCAATCTTGCACAAAATTCCTCACTTGTCTGCTATTTGTCATGGGAGTGGATGAAGTGGAGCTGGGAGCAGCATTGAGCTATGGTTTCAAGTTTCATGACAATAGACAGAGGGATCTCTTTACAGACACAATGTTTACAGTCACCAGTATGGTCACTGCCCATCTTCAATCTTGCACAAAATTCCTCACTTGTCTGCTATTTGTCATGGGAGTGGATGAAGTGGAGCTGGGAGCAGCATTGAGCTATGGTTTCAAGTTTCATGACAATAGACAGAGGGATCTCTTTACAGACACAATGTTTACAGTCACCAGTATGGTCACTGCCAAGAAGGAGATCAGTGACAAGCTACCTTCTTTACAGATGCCTCCCATATCATGTCATAATAAACACTACTGAACACCATTTACAGACATGAAGCCATATTCACAAATTGGCTGCACAGTGCCACTTCAGAAAACATTCATCTCTGTGCAGATAGTGGTGACCAGTGAGTCCAGGGCACCCTGCTCTATAATTATTAGATTTGTTCTTGTGACAGGATAACTGCACGCTTTGCACATCCTGAAATATTTGCTTCTTTTCATCAAAAGTTTTACTGCCTGTAGTCATTCTACTGGGTTTATAGCTACTTTGTTCTTGTGTGTAGCAATTATCATCTTTTACTGTGTGTCACTATAATATTTGTCATGTTTTATATTTAAAGATCTTAGTTGCTGTTTGAAGTGCTACTTTCACTCCATTCCCAAGACTTTTCATTACTTCATACTTTCATGAATTTATGACTTCATTTGCAAGACTGACCCAAGACTTTGATATCATTTGGGGTGACAGCAATGATTTCCCACATCTATCGGTGTTGCACATGATGATGATGAGCTGAATGATGTCTATTTTCATAATCCACACTTCCAGTTAAACGTAGGAGTTAGGGAAACCTAATCTTTCATTCTAAGACCAGATGTGTTTGTTGCTTTGGCTGCGTTGCATCCCTGTTTACCATACTCTAAAAGTTATCTATCAATTGTTTTGTTGATCTTCAGGTGACATTATGCTCAGATTATGTTTGGTTGTATGACCTTGTTGGTAGTTGGTCTGATTTCATTCTCATAAGATGTCCAAACCACATTATGTTCTGCCTCTCAGTGGATTTGGTGTGTCATGTTATGCCTATAATATTTTTGATGTTGTCATTTGACATTATTTAAACCACAGCATATACATTTCCCTTCACTGGTGTTTTTTTCTGATGGGTTATTGATAAGAAATAAGAATAACAGCGGCACATTATTATAACCAGTAATTTGTTTTATTTCAGTGTATTGTGAAATCCTATCTGCAATGGTTGCAAGACAGTGACTACAGCCCGTTATGTACTCTGTGTCATCAAAATCTGTCAGATGAAGAATATGGTGAATGTGTCCGGTTGTCATGTTATGGTAAGAAACATTAACTCATTCTGAACCACATAATCAACAGCATGGACTGTTCATAAGAAGTCAAGAGTGTGTGTGCTTGCTCGCGTAGTCCATACACTCACTTCTAGTAGTGCTAACTGAATTTTGCGCATGGCTTAGCTTTCCCTATTAACAGTGTCCCTCGCCATCAGGCGAACCCACTCCAACTTCAGAGGTACTTCTAATTTACATCACCAAGTCAAGGATGAGAGGTCAGCATTTTAGTAGTCCAACTGTCCTGTGTAGGGGTTGAACCCCTTACCTCGGCATCAGCACACCGGATGTTTAAGAACACACGTTCTTATCCATTCGGCCATGCTGACCTCCAAGAAGTCCAGACGTACACTGGCCATAGCAGTGAAGAGATTCAACAGCAATGGTGTTTGTCCATCAAGAATGATGATGACCATTCATTTCATCCAGTGGGGTTGAAAGTTTGGAGCTGTGAGTTCTAAGATGGCTGGTAAAGCCTAGTTTGGCTCGAAATGTTCTTTGACTATGTGGGCAAAGAATGCTTGATGTTCCAGGAGGAGGATCTCCTGCAGTGGTATTTTTGTCCAGCCTGTTTTTTTCACACCTCCTGCAGTTCTGTTTGCTTCACAAGTGACTACACTCTTGCGTAATGATGTACGCCACAAATTTTGGTCTTTGGCTGCAGTCTCCCAAGTATCGTGATGAATTCCAAAAGCTTTTAGTGAGATCTTCAGAGTGTCTTTAAAGCGTTTCCTCTGGCTGCCTTGGGAGCGTTTACCACAGCACAACTCGCCATAAAAAATTTGCCTAGGGAGCCTGTGATCTGGCATGTGAATTAAGTGACCAGCCCAGCAAATCTGATTCCTGTAACACAACACCAATAAACAAAGTGCAATTATTGGGAATGTGCATCTTTCCTGAGGCAGCACATGGATGTGAGTCACCAAACATTTCACAATCAATGATGAGGGAAATCAGGGCTTTTTAACATAATTGTTACATATAAGTTCTTAGAATAATGTTGACTAAGAATAAGAATACATGACATTCTACAAAATGTAAACATGAAAGAAGACTGGATCATAAAAATCACATCTTGGAAACTGAAACACTGTTACCAGTTTAAACATCACCGTGGCTTGGGAACAACAAAGCTGTGATAGAAGGTATAATTCCTGGAAGAAGAGATCAGAAGTCATTTAATGCGAAGATGGACAAGGGACATGCAGACACCTTAGGCATGGAAATGCATAAGGCTGGAATAACTGGCAAAGGATCAGATCTTTTCGACTGGTTGTAAAGAGAGGGATGTTCTGCAAAGGCTCTGCTACCTGGAGATGGTGATACCCAAAACTCTGTATGTATTTAGTGATGACTTCACACTGAATATACTTGTGTATATTCCTTTCCTAGTCGGTTGTGGCATTAATCAACTCTAGCTCAGTTAATTTTAACTCCTACATTTCCATATTTTTATTTTAAATTAGCTGCGTCCAAACATTTGTAACTTGATGTGACAACGGCTAGCAGTAAAAAGAGTACAAGTAACAGCTGCTTGGGATAGAAAGAGTTAACTCTGTGTACTGTTTTGTTGCAGAAGGTTGTTCACTGTGGGAAAAATTATTCTGTAAAAGGGTCTTTGTTACACGGCTAAGGTGCCTTGGGCTATGGGGCTGTACCCATATTTTGATTGACCGTGGGAGTTTGGAGTCTCCATGGTGAAGTGGTTACGCTGCCTGCTTTGCACTCCCAAGGTAATGGGTTCGATTCCAGACTACATCATTCTGTTCACGAGTGCAGTTTTCTCAGAGAATCCTGGGGGTTGTTGCTGGAGCTGTGGAGTTTGTGCTTTGTGTGACACTTTCAGCAGGCTGTTCTCCGGAAAGAGACAGATCCATTTGTATCAAACACTACAATGGAGTCGATCCCCTTGTCTATTAAACCTGTTGAACCTATATGTTTATAGACTAAACAGCACTAACTAGGTGATGGGGTTGCTATCTTGTCAGCCATCTTGACTTCCTAAGGCATTTCCTCGTACCCATTTTAAGCTGGGTCAGCCTGGGAATGCAGGTCAATTAAAAAAAACATTTGAAATCGCCTCGATGCGGATCAAACTCAAGACCACCATTATGCCAGGCAAGCTTCTAGTCACTTCGCTACCACATTTCTGTACTTATTACTTATGTTCTCAGATATCATAAGTTCCCCAAACTGGTTTCTTGCTTCAAATGCCCCAGTAGTTGGAACTTTCATGTACAAGGCAGGCTTACTGAAGACTAATAGCTAATGACTAATAGTTATAGACATGAGCAGTAAAATCCAGGCCATCATTCGCCATGGCACCTAGATATTTTTACCTGGCACCTAGTTTTGAATAATTTTTCTTTTAGCCTTTATTTGAAAAACAAATATGCTAGCTTCTTAGAAAAATGGATAAGTTTAAATATTTCTACCTCTGGTTTATGCAACCTGATTATTTTTTTTATTTTTTGTTTTGTTTTTGTGTTTCATCCAATTTTAAGTATTCTTGTTGTTTAATTTTGTTTTGTTTTGTTGTTTTGCCATTCTTGTATATTGATAGTGACCTGTTTTTCCTTTCATTGAGCTCCCTAGTCATACTTTTTTATTCAGATTCCGACGGCAGTAATCTCTCAGTTTTGGTTCTAATTGACAGATGTGTTTCACTGGTCATGTTTGAACCAGTATGCTCAGCGACTGCCAGCACAGACAGCTCCCGCAGGTTATACATGTCCACTCTGCAGTGCCTGTATATTCCCACAAGCCAACCTGGTCTCTCCGGTTGCAGACGCTCTGCGTGGATTGCTGCAGCAGGTCAACTGGGCCCGTGCAGGACTGGGCTTGCCATTGGTGAGTTCAACATATTTGTAACTTCTGCAACACCTTGATTCATACCTCTGTATATTATCTTATCATCTGTAATTTCTTTACCAAGTTAGTCATTTCTGTCATGAATTCTTTTTTCTGGGGTTTTGATACATGGGCAACATTGCTACTGAGCATAGACTGAAAGCAAATTGTGAAATGTGACTAGAAGCTTGTTAAATGAAAGATTGTGGTTATAATTTATCTACCTCTGTAGTCATATATTTTATAATGCGTGTATATTTTAGCCTGGAAGTATTTTCTTTTACCCAGCAGACTTCCACAGAAAGATGGTCCAGTTATGCTAATAATTGGTCGCCTCAGTGTTGTGCCCTGTCCAGTGTTAGTATCCTTTCCCCAGTGCCTGTTTCCCAGAATGTGTGTCATATTTCTCATGAGCTACATGTTGGTATTTGTGTCATCCCATTGTAGTCTCTGCCCTGTGCCAGTGCCAGTGCCTGTTATTGAATGTTTTGTCTTCTTCATGGCAAGTATCTGGTCAGGTGGCTAGAATGCTAAGCTCTTGGGTTCAAATAATTGGTAAAGTTATGAATTTTGGTTTGTTGTGGGTAAAGAAAAACAACAACTAACCTGCCAAGTTCTCGACAACTGCACATGCTGGTGGCCTTAATTCTTCAGACTCAAGACCCTCCTGCCCTACACTGCAAAGTACTATAGGCAGTAATGACGTTTTTGTCTTCTTCAGGTGATAATGTCTTTGATGTTAAAACCTAGGTTTCATTAAAAAAAAAGTTCTCAATCTCCTAAAAGATGTTGAGCTGTTTGATAATTTAATTCACATGTGTAGAGTTGCATGCTTCAATAAAAAAAAAAAATCAAACACATAATCAGATTGCAACTGGTACTAATAGTATTGGGAATCTTTGCTTGTTATTGAAGGTGAGGTCGGAATGTGTATTGGAATGTCCTGCGTGCTGTAATGTTGGTTTTTGACGCTACTCAACTCAAAGACTCCACAGTATAGTGGTGAAATAGATATTTGAAGCTTACACATGTCTTTATTTTGTCTGTTGTGAAGGGTGGTCTGTCCTCTCCAGTCACATGTGTGGTGTAAATTGGGTCCTATTCCAGAGTTGTTGGTACAGGTGTATTGATAGGCCTCGCCAGTAATGACATGTTGATTAGGATGTCTAGGTGTGCATCAAAGTATGAAAGCTGCTTTGACGAGATTATACCACTATTTCAAGGTAAAAATAACAAGTAAAACACCTGTACATACCTGAGATGTATTGGGTATATGGTGCTAGTAGATAGACCATCGTCACTCAATGGGTGAAGTGGTCAATATGACATTCTTCACCTTTACTTCCGTGATATTTTCTGGTACCAGTTTTAGGCTGGGATGACTTGCAAGCCCACATTATTTTAATAAAATCCTGCCTTAATAAGGATTTGAATACATGGCCACCAGGCTGGCAGGCATGCATACTAGCCACTGCACTACTGCGGCTCTAGCCATTGGCAGGTGTCAATTTCATGTCTCTGTGGGTCTCAATGTTCATGTTGTCAAGAGTAAACTCTCATTTCTACAACTTGCCTCTCATCTTAAATGTCTGTCAATGAATAGTAGTAGTAGTAATAGTAGTAGTAGTAGTAGTAGTAGCAGCAGCAGGCCTCTTTCAGTCCTGTAGGACTATAGAGTTGGGCTGCTGGGGAGGCATCTGGAAGCAACGCTGGTGATTGTATAGTCCAGTGAGAGAGTGACAGTCTCTGTCTGTTTCCACATCTGTAAGATGAGGCAGGTACAGCAGTAAGTGACTGCATTTTATGCCTGTGCATCCTATCCTCAGTTTGTTGGATGAGATTGCGCTCAAAGAGCACCAGTCCATTTTGTGCATCTCTTCTCCAGGAACATCTGTCTGTTGCAACTCTTTCCCACGTGTGTGGATCTATGCCCAGGGATTTCATATCTTGTTTACACACATCCCTATATCACATTTGGGTCTTCTGGTCGGCCTCTTCCCTGTGGCTAGTTCTCCGTATAGGAGATCTTTGGGAGTCAATGTCAATGAATACTTGTGAAAATAATTGATGTCATGGGCAACCTGACTATTGTTTGCCTTGTTTATTCCTGTTATCTTCATCTGTGCCTTGCAGATTTTCATTTTCAGTTGTTGACGCCTCCTGTTGCATGGTCTCATTTTTATATTTTCTATACATGTAGGGTGGGATATAGGAGTTCAAGGTCTTCTGTAAGTCTAGATAATCATTTGTGTTAAGACACTTTATGTTGGTGTAAGTCAGTTTGTTGAGGTAGGCTGATCAATCAATTCTATTGTTTATTTCCAAATGTTGATTTCCTTTTCTCACTTGAGATGGTTCGTGTTATAACAGCTCACTTGTGAGGGGTGGTAATGATCTCGTTTCAGATCAGAATTGGTCAGACGGAACAAAATCATTGCAAACAAAAAGCTCAAGAATGGTTAAACTTATCCTCTAAAAATGCACATCTCTAACTAAGAGTGGTGATCTGTGTTGCGAGATGGGACAGAGAAGGTGACAACAGCAGAAACTATGGGACTAATTACACTGACTTTGGTTTTATCTTAGTGACAGACCTACACATGGTATATCCAGAAAACTGAAATTCAGAAGAGGAAGAAGTAGAATAAGAAGAATCAAGAACAAAAATAAATGCACTTTGTTATATTGCATAAATACAGAGAAAAAAGAGTATTTCAACATTTATATTTTGGTTTTTCAGATTGAAGAAAAGGCTCCTCCACCCCCTCCCGTGCAGCCAAAATCTGCACCAGTTGTCAATGGAGCTGCAGGTCCTTTAAGATCAGATCCATCCTTGGGATATGCTTCAGGACTTGGAGCATCTCCAGCTCCTCAAGGCATGGCTGCTAGTGGCAGCAGCAGTAATGTAGGGACCACAGGCTCAAGACCCAGTGCCCAGGTAGCTCCATACTCAACCACCGCCATAGGCAGTGGCTTCACTCAGCACAGTGTGATTAGTGTGGACGAGGGCACCAGTGCCAGAGGACAAGATCGATTTTCAAGTAAGTTTTTAACTCACTCTTTACCAGAGAACTTGTAATACATGAATCAGTTACTGACTACTTGAATGAATAATGGTAGTTGTCTTGATTCATTCCCGGGAAGGTTAACCCGGTCAACAAATGCCCGCAGAAGTCGGATGTGTCGGCCTAACGGCGCAAGAACGCAGCTCTGCTGTAAACAGGCACAACGCAATCACGTCCGGAAAAAAAAAAACTCCGGATGAACACAGAAGAAGAAGAAGAAGAAGAAGTCTTGATTCATTCTATATACAAATGTTTAATACATGAATCAGTTACTCACTACTTGACTGAATAGTGGTAGCTGTCTTTATTCATTCTATACATGAATTTGTAATACATGATTAGTTACCTACTATCTAGCGAAACCACAGCCAAGGAAACGGGCTTGCTAGTATCTGCGGGGAAAGACCCTGTTGAGCTTGACTCTAGTCCAACTTTGTGAAGACACATGAAGGGTGTAGCATAGGTGGGAGCGCAAGCTGAATTGAAATACCACTACTTTTATCGTTTCTTTACTTATTCAGTCAGGGGAGATTTGCTCGCAGCAGACGAGCAATATCTCCGGCGGGCCTATTCCTGTGGGTTGCGGGATCCGCACGAGTCAGGCGGGGAGTCTGGCGGTAGTACACGCTTACACAGGTCCTGACACTTGCGATTGACAGGTGTACGTGCCCAGTGGTCTGGGCGCGTATACGACCCTTACCTGCGGAATTTGGCTGAACGCCTCTAAGTCAAGTCCCAAAGGTTTCGGGTCTGGCCACCTCTCGCCTCCTGCTTGTGGAGGTGAGGTCTTGGAGGTTTGACGCTGAGCCGCCAGCGTCTGCAGCCTACTTTGTTCCAGACGTACTGGTTATCCTTTCCTCTGGATCAAACAAGGCAAGGCCGAGAGAGAGAACATGTCTTTTGGGCACTACATGTTCTCTGAAGCTCTGCCCAGGCATTGTGAGTTAGAATTTTGGCCAAATTCCAATCCACATACTTTTGTCTGTCAAGACTGCAAGGTGCCACTCACTTGACTAAATAGTCTTGATTCATTCTATATACAAATTTGTAATACATGAATCAGTTACTCACTGCTTGACTAAATAGTTGTAATTTTCTTGACTTATTCTGTACAAGAGCATGTAATACATTGATAAGTTACTAACTACTTGACTAAATAGTGGTAACTTTTTTTTTGACTTCTTCAATAAGAAGGACATTACCATTCACGTTTTATTTACTGCCCACATCATCAAACTTTGTGCATTTGCTAAACTGTAAAACAGAAGCTGAAAATCTGATAGTCCTACAGGTTGATCAACATATTGTGATTTTCTTGGTGCATAATAACTTATTTGTTGTTGTTTGCAAAATCATGTTGTGTTGTACTGCACCATATGAGAACATGAACAACTTGTACACATGCCCAAAGATCCTTATACGGCAATAGGACTTAAATGTTACAGACACCTTCTTAGCATACTATGGGTCAAAAAGAAAAAAAAAACATTGTACAAGATCTGAACATCAAAGGACTGGATGTTTACAAAATATTTATAAATAGTATTGTGTCTCCACAGCCGAATTTATTTGGCACATCAGATATCAGTGATATGGAAGGCATGGTTATGTGAAGATAATGTAGAGGCAGACCAATACAATTGACTTGGGGCATTAAAGACATCCTGGGTATGACAATACAAGAGGCAGGTGAATGAGTGAAGGACTGAGTTTTCCCAGCAGCCTGTAATGAGGATGAGGATCTGTACAAACTTGTAACATGATGATGATGAAGGCAGTAGGTGAAAAGCAAGAATGCAGACTGTACTAGATCTTTTTGTGCAGGTCAGCATGGCCGAATGAATAAGAACTTGTGTTCTTAAACATCCAGTGTGCTGACGCCGAGGTTAGGGTTTCAACCCCTACACCGGACAGTTGACTAAAATGTTGACCTGTCATCCTTGACTTGGGACGTAAATTACAAGTACCTTTGAAGTCAGAGTGGCTAGGGACACTTAATAGGGAAAGCTAATCCACACGCAAAATTCAGTCCAGCACTACTCAAAGTAGTGCATATGGGCTATGCTTAAGTTTAAAGCGAGCGAGCGCACAAAAAAAAAGATCTTTTCGTTCTTGGTAAAAGATTATGTTAATTGCACACAGATATCTCCATAATTGCTCCAGTCTTCCGTAGATCACACAAGGAGAACCTAACATCATGTATGAAGTATGTAGTACCAGCATGGATCCAAATTTGTATATACCAGGAATCACATGTGCTATAAATATTCTGTTGTGGGTAGGCTTTCTGATTTTTAAATTTAGCCGGGACAGTGGCTTATTTATCCTGCTCTTTTCAATTTCCAACTGCCAAGGAATTTTTAATGAAATGTAAATGTGGGTCCCATATATTTATCACCCTTGTCTGAGAAGACGACCTCTGACCCACTACCCCAAGATTGCAATAACTTTTATTTTGTAAACATCCAGTCCGCATGTTGAATCGAATCAGGTCTGCACGAGTTATAGGCGGAGATTGTAAACTCTAATCCACTCTGTGGCAGGGGATTACTGTCATCAGCTACAAAGTATTAGTGAATTTATTACAGAGTATTAGTATGTTACCTAGGACAACAAATATAACAGCAACTGCTTTATGACAATAAAACTGTAATCATTCCCAGTGTTATCTGTTCTCTTGTGCAGGTGTGAAAGCTGAACACTTATTGCAGGTGTGGTGTGAAGGATCCAGTTTTAATACAAGTGTTACAGAAACCATCAGTGCATTTTATTTACAGAGTATAAAACAAATGTCTTTAGTAAGGACAGCATGACAACATGTGCTGGCTACCAAGAACCATGCTTTAAGAAGTTAAACATCTTAAGTATGTCTGGTTTGGCCATGTAACTTGCCACAAGATTCTTATTGTAAATCTCCATGGTACAGTTGAAGGCCAGTTGTGGAGAGACAAACAGACAAGACAATCCTGCACTGATAACAGAAACAAATGGAAGGCTACCACATTGACACACTAACATATTGCCAGTGGACTGATAACATTAACAGATGGAAAGCTGCAGCTCTGCCACATAGTCGATTCTTGAATTAATCAGCAGTTTTGCTTTTTGAAAACTGAAGACAGAGGACAGTGGAAGACCTTAACCACAGAAACTTTGATCATGGCACCCTGATGACTCACTGTGTGGTAATGGGACGGAAGAAAAGATAACTTTGATCAGAAATGTGATTTTAAAAATTGCAGTAGTGGCACACAGAAGTGAGTAACGCACAAATTTGCAATCTATAAAGAAGAAAATCCTAGCTTTTGAATTTAAGTGGTCTAGAAAAATGTTTAGAATAGTGTGGGTCAAGAAATAGAAAAATACTAACATTGTACAAGATCTGAACATGAGAAAAATGGCTCAAACATGTCATCACATCTCAAAAACTGAAATACTTTGGGCATAACATTGTAGGAAGTTGGGGGAACTGGCAAAAGTTTGACAGCTTTTCTAGTGGACCATGCTGAGAGAGATGTTCAGCCAAGGACCTGCAATGTGGACATATTGGTAGGACACAACAAAACACATGCTAACTAAACAAATAATGCAAGATCTTTTGCTCAATGCATGCTGCTGAACATGAGAATGCATGGTAAGCTGTTTAGGTCTAATGTAATGTTTTTGCATGTTCAGATCCCCGCAGACTGTTTGACACAACAAAAGAAGATGAGATATTTGGCGGTGTTGCAAGGTCACATGACCATGATGAGGACAAGTATAAAAGAAGACCAGCCTTGCAGTGGCTTGCTCGATGGTTCCAGTAAGTTCTTTGTCTCTAGTGGTTTTTCTAACATGTTATAGGACAAACACATAAGGGGACACATTTTGTCTCTATTTCCCTTTCCCTTGATCAAACTATCCTTGAATGTTGAGATAAGATTCATTTGTTTGATCTCTGTTTACAAATTGTTTTCTTTTTGTTCCCTTGATAACGACTTTGGTGGAAAATTTACCTGTATCTTTGTGTGGTCTTCCATTTCATCCAGCTTATTACTCACTTGTGTTTTTATTATGACTCATTTCTTTGTAGTCCATTGCCTTCATACTATTCTGTTCTCATCACAATTTATTGAGAAGATTACTTGAATTCTGTAGTTCTGCCTACTTTTATGTGTGTTTGTGTAAGTGTATGCATGTGAGAGAGAGAGAGAGAGAGAGAGAGAGAGAGAGAGAGAGAGAGAGAGAGAGAGAGAGAGAGAGAGAGAGAGAGAGAGAGAGAGAGAGAGAGAGAGAGATATGCTGATATGTAGTTATGCCTACTTTATTATACATGCAGTGTAAGTCTATCTGTAATCTTAACTATGTTTTGTTTATGTGGCATGTCCTGTGCAGGATGTTGCCATCAACCCCAGCCCCAGGTTTGTTTACTAGGCAATGTTACGACCAGTGGTTGCTTTCTGAATGAGAAGTCACCGGCGAAGTCCAACGGACTGGTGTAGGGAAAGAACCTCCAAAGTCAGCGCACCAGAAGTGCCAGCGCACCAGAAGTGCCAGCGCACCAGAAGTGCCAGCGCACCTGAAGTGCCAGCGCACCTGAAGTGCCAGCGCACCTGAAGTGCCAGCGCACCAGAAGTGCCAGCGCACCAGAAGTGCCAGCGCACCAGAAGTGCCAGCGCAAGCACGTTACAGTTGCTGACTTGATGTTTACTATACATTTCCATTATGTACAAATGATTACGGTATATTTATGATATGGCTTTAACTCATTTTAAGTGACTTAACAATTGTATAGACATTATTACAGCAACCATCGTTATTCTAGTGCCCATATCTTGAGGCTGAGTCAATCTCAGTGTTATGCCAGTTGGAAACAAATGTGAGTTGTTCCGCTACTGGAGATCGAACACAGGACTATTGTAAGTTCATGAAGACTGTTACAGCTTGTGACTTCATTTGTTCTGCTTACCATTTCAGCTCTGTCGATGGTAACAAACGTAAAGATCCTCATGCAGTCAAGAAACGGTTTGCTGTTGTGCTTCTCTTGGGCATCATTGGATTCATCACTGTGGTCATTATCTTTGCCAAATTTGGGCGACAGGCAACAGAAGACGACCCAGTCTTTGACCCACTTGCAAACCCTAACATCAGAGTGGAACAAAAAGCAGATTCTGTCCAGTAGCAATGATTACCCTGTTGAACTAGTGCACAGTATAAGGCTTTCACCTCTTTCATACACTGAAAACAAAATTGAAAATGTTCTGAGTTTATTGTTACAGGGAATGGTGGCATCAAAACACACTGATTATGTTTATCTACAAGTTATTTGTATATATAAGGGTAACACATTCACATACAGATATTGCATACATATGATTTCTAGATGTTCATTCTACTAGGAATTATATGTCCGTGAATCATGTTAATGATTTTCAGTGGGTAGTGGGCACAAATGCATGTTTTAGTTTTCTTTGATAACTGTAAATTCTTTTCTTTTCTGAATGTAAACCCACGAAGGATGAAAAGACTCCAGAAACCAAAAATCAGAAAGTGGTAAATTGAAAATAGTGCTGCATGGTTATTTAAAAGTTATTGGTCAACAGTTGCTCTTACATTGTGTATGGAAGACAAATATAGGATACTAGTTTATGTAAACAGTTAATTTTATTGGGAAAAGTAGTATTTACACTTCCTGGCCCAAAAGTTTTGTTTTGTGTCTATTTTCAGTAAACACAACAAACAAATGTTACTCTGGTGTTGACAAACATGTATGTTTTTCATATTGTGTGTGTTTTTCTTTATATCTGTCTCTCTATCTTTTTCTCTGCTTCTCTCTTGATAATCAGTTTTCTAGTAATCAGCACAATCTGATTGTGTGATGTCCTGTCTTGTTTGTAGCCCTTGTGACCTCACATCTTAAGTTTACTAAGTAAACCATTTTCTGTAATTCATTCAGACATTTCCCAATTAGCATAACCATAGCCATCTTTAGCAGTTGGGTTTTGTGATGTTAGCTATTGGTAGCTGTGTATAGTTGTGCATGTGTGTGTGTGTAGGGGGAAGGCCTAGACAAATATAATTCTAATATTGTGTGTCCTATGCAGGATATTGCATGTCCTATGCAGGATGTTGCATGTCCTATGCAGGATGTTGCGATCAGTCCCAACATCAGGTTTATTTACTAGGCAATTTTACATTCAGTAGTTTGCCATTGATTTCCGAATGAGAAGTCATAGTCAAACTGACCAGTGTTGGGGTTGAACCTGCAGTAAGTGCATTAAACCTCACATCCACGTGACCTATATTTATATATATTTATTCATTTATAATATGGCTGAGAAGTAGTGATTTACATTGTGTAAGAGTAATTTGGTGGTTTGTAAACGATAAAGATAGTGTAGTATTTTGGTTCAATTGTGCAAGGATATGTTTAGAAACACTTGTTTCAGTTTTAAATAATAAACATAATCATATGTATCTAACATTTTATCGTGTATACGTATGTGAGTTTGTTTTAATCTTGCTTTGCTAACCCTGTTTGGCATTTTAAGATCATCTTTCTTTTTGCTGTCACTAGTGTGAGTAAGAGAGAGTTATTGCTCTTGGTGTGCTGCGAGAAATGTATGAGATATATTTATTGTTTCATTGCACACAAATCGTGTCTGTTAATCTTTATGTATTTATTGTTTCATTGCACACAAATCGTGTGTGTTAATCTTTCTTTTGCTCACGGTTTTATACAGTGAATTATGATGTCAAGACATTTGCTAACTGTGATATGATTTTTCTTTCACATAGAGTAGTGTACATTACCGGTCTCCCTGGCCTAGGAGTTAGCGTCTTTTTCCGTAATCCCGTATACTCTCGTGAGTGATGTGATGTGCGCGAGAATTTGTAGTGGTTTTCGCCGCTTCGATAACTTACGGGGTATTGAGCCGGTCGTTCAGAAAGCAGTGGCAAACTACTGAGCGTAATCTTGCCTAGTACATCAACAGCAGCTGAAAAATGCTGGTGTTGACTGCAACGTCCTGTAAGGGATATGCAAACAAAAAAAAATGTGTACATTGTTGAGATAACCAATGTTGCTTTTCAGAAGTAATAATGAGTTCTTGCAGAAGTAGCTTTGAGCTTTTTTTTTTTGCAGCAGTAACATTGAGTTCTTGCTCTTGCAGAAGTCGCCCTGAGCTGTTAATGCAGAATGAATACAGAATGGTTCTTGAGTTGGTCTTGCAGGAGCAACTTTGAATTATTCTGACAGGAGTAACCTTGAGTTTTTCTTGCCGAAGTGACCTTGAAATGTTCCAGCAGGAGTAACATTGAATTGTTCTTGCAGAAGTAACCTTGAATATCTAAAAATGATTTTCTACTTCTGTCTCAGCACACCATCTGTGGGTCATGTGGGTGCCCTAAAAATAATGTAATTGTCTCAAAGCAGTTTCCTGCTATCTGATAGCACTATCACATTTTGTAGACCTGGGAGCAAGGAAGAATAGATGGCCAATCTTTCCATTTGGTCACTGACGAGCCCAGGTGTTGAACCCGCACCCGACCGTGCTTATGATATCACCAGCACCGTTTGACATCAAAGTTGCTAGGTACCCGCCATGGGGTGCTTTGATGGATGTTACATTCGCCAAAGTTTTCAATCTTCTCTCTAGCTTTGTCTATAAATGTGGCAGTGCTGTAGTCCATCCATTCTGCTAGGACTTTGGTTAGCTGTTTGCCTTTGAGCTTGTAAAATAATTGTCCTGGAGGAGTCATGACAAGAAACCAAACATATACCAGGTTATGAGCTGAGCTGACCAGTTCCCAGTCCTCACCACCAGACAAGCTGTAGATGGTGCAAGATTGACAGAAGTGGATTTTGCTGCCTGCAAAATGTTTCCATTTGTTACTAGCAAGAACATCAGTTTTGTATTCTGTCCTGAAATATGATTTGTTACTAGCAAGAACATCAGTTTTGTATTCTGTCCTGAAATATGATTTGTTACTAGCAAGAACATCAGTTTTGTATTCTGTGCTGAAATATGATTTGTTACTAGCAAGAACATCAGTTTTGTATTCTGTCCTGAAATATGACTGGCTTTTGTTATGGTTAGGTTTTTGTTTTAAAGCCTGAAGCCTGATTGTGTTGTATATTTCACTAAACTTACATACATCATGTGTTGTTGTTGCTGCATGGTTAAATTCTTGTGTGTTATTGTTGTTGCTGCATGGTTAGTTTCTCATGTGTCAGTTGTGTCACTGATTATGCCATAGCACTTACTGCTACATGACTGCTAAATGTACGGATTTTACAAACACTAAGTTTTCAGTTTATGAGGTGAGTTGATTGATTGACGATCTTCACCGCCTTTCCTCCCCCCAATTCAGTGCAAAGTCATGCATGTAATTTATGACTGGTTTAAAAATGTTGACAGTAGCCATGTAGGTCTGTGTATGTTGTATGCATCATTTGCACTTGTTGGATGGAGATTGGCAAAGCTGTGTTGCATAAAATAGGCTCTAAAACTACATCCTCTGTGATGTAGAATATTTTATATATTATATCTTTCTCAACGATTGTGCGAGAAATTGTTCTTCGGAGTTGCGTAGAACCAATTCTGATGTTTAATAGTGAATCATTTATAATTAACAGATTAGAAACAAATTAAGTAGGAGCTGTAGGGTCTGTGAAGAGTGCTGTTACCACTTTTGGACAAATTGAAAAAGAGAAATGAAGACATCTTAACAGAAACCATTCCATAGTAACTGATTGCTTCTGTTAGAGGGAGACAGTCCACATACTTTGAGCATTTTCATTAGATGGGATCAACTGGAGCATATTGTTACAACAGGAAAGTTTGAGGGAAAGAGAGACAAAGGAAAAGTTATAAAGACGGTGATAGACAGCTTGATACTGTAACATGAAGAAACATCTGCGTCAATTATTATTGGTAACACATGAAACAGTCAGCTGTGGACAAGCATGATTACCATATGACAAGGACTACATGAAAATGACATCTTTCTAAGATGTGTCGTAGGAGTCAAGAAAAGTCAAAGTTACCATCAAGATCACGAAAGTTGATGCAAGTGACTGAATATGATCTATTAGTCACAAACTGTTACTCTTGTATATGATCTGTGTGTCACCAAGTTATCATTCAGTAGTTGTGTTATATTTATGTGTTACTACCTGCATATAAATGTTTCCATTTGTTACTAGCAAGAACATGCAACCATGCAGGCAGTTCTGCAAAACAAATTGAATTCTCATTGTTTGCCATAGGAGCTTGTCACAAGTGTTGAAGGACATGGTTTGAAGAAGAGAATAAAACAAAACAGAAATAATATGACAGACATATCAGAAGAATGCAGTCTCTTGATCCCGTAGTGGTGATGTGACATTTCTAGGTGTCAGTACATGTGAGGGACATAAACCTACATGGCATGTGGCACATTCACATTTGCCGAGGAGTTTGGCCAAAGGGATGTTGGACAAGGGGGAAAACTAATGAATCACTGCAAAGTAGTTTGATGTAAATCTAGTCTCCTTTCTGAGCTTGTGGATATTTGTCAATTTCTTAAGTTGTCATGATATAACAGAAGCAACAAACATACATGGTTGAATAAAACAAATGAAATAGAACTCAAATGGAAGTAATGGAAATCCTCTTGGAAGTATGAATTCCAGAATCAGCATCACACTATTTGAGACGTTCTCAGGTGTGCTCCATTCCCTTCCCCCAGTTTGTAGAATTCCAATGCTGGTTGTACCAGTGGCAGCCTGTTTAAATGTCCACCTGTATTTTTCCTTAAACATTGTCATTCAGACACCACCTCTCCAGGCGTGTATCCTGTGTTGCTGAACTCTCCACTCAATGCCAGAGAGGCTTCACCACATCAGCCTTGTTATAAAGTAGCTTGCTGCTCAAAGGAATGACAGCAGCCAGTCTATCTACCTGCTCATTTCCTGGCACACCCTCATTAAAAAAAAAAAGTTGCATATCCTTTAGCAGGACGTTACAGTCAGAACCAGCATTTTACCGCCGCTGTTGATGTCTTGGCAAGTTTTTACGTTCAGTAGTTTGCCATTGCTTTCTGAATGACCGGCTCCCATACAAACACGTTAAAACCAGCGCGACATGGTCTGCTGCCAAATTGGTCACTGCTGTGTTTCAAACGTGGGTAAGCGGCATTACGAATTGCATTCGCAACGCCATCGCCACTGGATACCGACGACACACCCTCATGCCCTGGGAAGAAAATCCACATGACCATGACCTTTGTCTTGTTCAAGTGATGCATGCGATTCCACCATGAACATATTGGTTTCTATTTTACCTAAAGTCTGAATAAAATTAGTGGATCTGCGGTAGCAGCTGTGGAAATGTAAACAATGTAAAATAACACAAAGTAATGCAGCTTTACAGAATTGTTCTGTAATTGTGTTCTGTAAAGCTGCATTACTTTTGTGTTATTTTATATTTTTTCTATTTTACGTAAGGATGCTTAGTGAGTCTGATACAAACACATGTTTCGTAGGGAACAATAATGGAAACTTGGTTTAATGCTAACCTGCGTTCGGACTAAGTAGATATTGCACCATTTCTGTCAGTTTTCACTTTTCGAAGTATTGCAACAAATTGTTTAATATACTTACAATAAAACACTTTTGTAATTTGTGTAATGAACTAATGCAGTAATTATTTTTTATACTGTCACTGTCATGTCATTTACTGCCAATATAGTACCTTGTGGTGTATGGCAGAGGGGTCTTTGAGCCTGGGAAATAAAGGCCGCCTGGCTAGTGCAGTCGCCGCGAACTGTGCAGGTTAGGAAATCCCACACCTTACCAAGGGATCGAACCCAGGTCTCCCGAAGGAGAGTCTGGCATTCTAGCCCCTCGGCCAGCCGCTTTATATGTGCATGAAAATCATTCTATGACAAAATTGGGATATGAATAAAAAACAAAGATCTGCAGTTGTTACAAATTCACCTTGCCTAGGATAGAATTCATCATGTGCCATGCCGATAAGCATGGGCGGTCATGTTTCGCCATCTCACACGATCACCAGAGCTGTGGATCAGCTCAGTGTTTTGTTTTGACCATACTATGTGGCCAAGCCATCCAGGTATTTACTTCCTTCTCTGCCTTCTCCTTTTTTTCTTCCCCCTCAATCTTGTCAGTTGTCACTAAGTTCCCTAATTTATTTCTTCTCATAACGTGGCCAAAAAATTTTACTCTCTACGTCTAATTTCTCTAATCAGTTTACGGTTTTCATTTGTTTCTTGTAAGACTTGGTCATTGGTTTTTCGGTCTGTCCATGGTATTCTTTGCATTTTCCTCAGAAACCACATTTCCACAGCCATCAGATGTTTTTCAGCTTGTCTGCTCATTGTCCACGCTTCACATCCATACAAAAATATAGGTTCTATATAGCACCTCAACACCGTTTATCTGGTTGCAAATGACATCTTTTTATTGGTCAGTATGTTTTCCATCTTGCAAAAGGCTGCCTTCACCATGGTGATTCTTGTTCTAATCTCTTCAAGGCATCTACCATCAGATGTTATGGCTGTTCCGAAATAATTGTACAGATTCGCTTGTTTAAGAATATTCCCATTTACTTATATAATATGCGTAGATAGAATAGGTTAATGTAACAACTGCCAGGAACAGTATCTAAATATAACCACGAGGACAAAGTGAGTTAAATTACCATCAGATAGGGACACAAAGATTGTAAGCAGTGTCATGGTGTCTTTGTGAATCATTCCTATAACAAGACCTCTGTGACTGTTTGGTTCTATTACACACTGAATTGAAGGATCATTGGGATGAACGATTGTAACAGATTGTCTGAGTCGACCAGAGTGATTGACCATGTGTTAACATTTCTTAATGTCAATGAGCAATGTGTATGGGAACAATTGCTTACATTTCTTATAAATATGACCCCGTTATCTAAAATTATTTAACCAAATATATATGTATATGTATGTATATATATATATATATATATATATATATATATATATATATATATATATATATATATATATATATATCACATGGAAGATATATTTGTTTTTCTTACATGATTTTATTCACTGGCTTTATGATGTAATAAATATGGTATATACAATTTAGGTACAGTTCTGAGGTATGTTTCTGGTTTATTGTTTTTGTTTTTGTATGTGACTAATGAAGGTCAATTAAATTCTTTTGTTTTATCTTCTTAGTCTTTGACTTTACTTGTTTTTCATTTGTAAATACAATAGCAGATTAAAACAAAATATACAGGCATAGATGCACACACTCTTTCATTCTTTCCTCTTTTTCCATTCAGGGGTAATTGCCTAATCATTCTCTGATTTGGTTTTGAATGAACAGGTTGGGACAACTCTCTCTCTCTCTTGATCCCCTCTCTTCCCACTCTTGCTTTCCCCTCGTCCCGCTCTTTTGCTCTCTCCAGTGTCTCTTACTCTCCCCTATTACTCCAAAGACAACACAGGATTTGAGTATATTGTCCAATAAGCTTTGGAATCTTCATTGAAATATCAAACATCTGTTTACTGCGCAGAACACATATTTGTTCCTAAATGTAGTTGATGCATTGAAAAGTATTGTGACGACTGGAAACAGCTAGTAGAAGAGGCAGATGCAGCCCAAGAGAAATAATGGTGGATGGCCAAAGACTTAAGGGTTCATAGTTTGTTTAGTAACAATTGCTCAGGGAGTTAATCTGTATAATCATCACCACCATCATGTGTCTTGCCAACTGACTTGAGCGTTCATATTTCTCCACGGATCTCAATCATTGGTGTTCTGGGTCACATCTGCTGATGGTATTCCTCTGTCCAGCATCATTTCTATCTGTCTGCCTCTGCCTGTTCTCCCGCTGATGTTTCTAGTTGTCATGATGTTTCCAGTGCCTTTCTTCTCATTACATGATTTGCCTCTTTCTTATGGTTGTTTTTAATGTTCTGCTTCGATTAGTCTCTTCTAAAGCAGTCATCGTTAGTTACTCTCACAGCCACAGGTATCTAACATTCATCTCAGGAACCAGAGCTCTGTTGCTCCAATCTCAGCCTAATTTATTTTACAAATTTTATGTGAAAATTAATGAAGCTATACCAAAAAGACCAGGAGCAATTGAATGTGAAGATTTTCATACGATTAACCTCATACATCATATCACTAAGCTTCTACTCAGAATTATAATGAGAAAGAAAATAAATATGGAAATTAGTGAAGAACAGTATGGATTTGTGGGAGGAAAAGGTACAAACAATGCAATATGCACATTATGGACACTATTAAAAAAATCATTAGAGACAAAACAAGACATTTATTTGTGCTTCATAGATTATACTAAGGCATTTGATAAAGTAAAAATGATTAAAATGTTGGAAGATATTAACATTCGTGGGAAAGATCTCAGAATAATAAAAATATTTACTGGAACCAAATACCAGCAATTAAAATGGGAAATGAAGGAAATTATGAACACATAAAGCTGGGAGTAAGACAAGGATGTGTTTTGTCATCAGATCTCTTCTTCCTCTATAGCGAAGTAATAAGGAGCGAGATAAAAGAAAAGCGAGGAATAATATTCAGAGGTTTAATATAAATAATATATGCTATGCAGATGACACAGTATTGATGGCAGATAATGCAAAAGATCTACAACAATTGTTGGACATTGTAGTAACAGTGCAAAGAAAATAATCTTGAATATCAAGAAAACAGTAACATTGGTGATATCAAAGAAAAAGGTGACACCCAAATGTGAAATAGAGATAGAAGGGAAAATTCTTAACCAAGTGGATTATTTTAAATATCTAAGGACATTTACAACATCAGATGAAAGATGCACAACAGAGATTAAGAGCAGAATAGGGCAAGCAAAGGCTGCATTTCAGAAAATGAATATCTTTGGCAATAGGTCACTATCATTGAATGTAAGAAAGAGAGTGCTGAGGTTATATATAGAACTTGTTTTGCAGTATGGCTATGAATCTTGGAATATAAATGATCAAATTAGAAAGAGATTGGAAGCAACAGAGATGTGGTTCCTGAGACGAATGTTGCGAATTCCTTGGACTGCCAAAGTAACTAACAACGAATGCCTGAAAGAGGCTAATGAAACCAGAACATTATATACAACAATAAGAAAGAGGCAAACAGCTGTTTATGGTCATGATAGTTAGTTAGTTAGTCGATAGATCATTCTCATTGCACATCGAACCATTCAGTCCATAAGTGCTCGGATCCCCTCCTCAGCAAATCCTGCAGCGTGTAGTGGCTAACGACACCAGTTCTGTGTTGGTTTATCAATCTTCTTTGGCTTCCCGCGTAGTGTTCTTGTTTGGCCACACCTCTTTTAATTTGCTGTTTTCGCAGTCCGACCATGGTTGTAGATTCACAGTCATCACTTGGTTCTCGCAAAAGTCTTCTCGTAGAACATTCAGAATGTCAGCCTGGTCCATGGCGCGTCCGCCCTCCACAGTAGCATCACCTGCGAGCTTGTCAGCCCGCTCATTTCCTTGTACTCCTGCATGTGATGAGAAGAAAGGCATTGGAAAACATCGTGACACCTGGAAAGATCGAGGGGAAGAGAGGCAGACCAAAAGAAATGATGCTGGATGGATTGCGACGGTGGCATGGAGGAATATCAACGGCGGAATTGATCCAGAAAACCAAAGACCGCGATCTGTGGAGTGTCATGAACGCCTACGCCAGCCGACATGGCACTTGATGATGATGATTCTGCCAATTCTGTTTTATGAAACTTTGTGTTTATAAATGTATTAACTACAAGAATACAACATCATATTGCACTAGAATACAAATATTTAATCAAAAGGCTTGGGTAGGTGGGAAATTGCATGCATGCCTGCATGAACACACACATAGACATATTACATGTAAGCTCTCTCTCTCTCTCTCTCTCTCTCTCTCTCTCTCTCTCTCTCTCTCTCTCTCTCTCTCTATCTCTCTCTCTCTCTCTATCTCTCTCTCTCACTCACTCACACACACACACACACACACACACCTTGTCCTTGACTTGGGGACGTAAATTACAAGCACCTGAAAAGTCGGAGTGGGTTCGCCTGATGGCGAGGGACACTGGTAAACGGGAACGCTAAGCCACAACCAAAAATTATTCCTGTGTACTAGAAGTGATAGCACTTGTATGGGCTATGCTTGAGGTCAAAGCGAGCAAACGAAAAATAAAATGTGTACCTACACACATTCTTCCATGCCAGGGAGTGTGTAGGCCTCAGAAGACAGCACGTCTGTCCTCCCTATGTTTGTTAGATGAATGCAAGCTTACAGTTGGTCTAGGCGTTCATGCGTCTCCACGGATCGTTGGTTGATATATAAGTGGAGGACCCCGTTTCTTTCGTTGTATTGAGCACAGGAAGCTAGTCTCATAGCTGTATAGAATATCCGGCACTGGAGGGTTGATGTAGTCAATATCATGCTACCGCCATTACTCCCTGAAGCATCGTCTGTTATACATTTTAGACTGGGTCGACCAGGGCCGGATTAAGCCATCTTGGTGCCCTAGGCACAAACCCACATGGGTGCCCCCTACTGCCCCGGTCCCCCGATCCTCCACTGACTGCTGGTATGTTCAATATTATGCAAAAAACTAACAAAAGAAAAACAGTTGTGAAATGTAAACACATATGTTTGTACTACTACTACTATCACTCATATAAAACCTACAATAAGGTATTTCTGTATTAAAATTAATAGTTAATTAATTTTGTAATAATAGTAGACAAAAATACTGTAACTTTTTTGATAGATAAGAAAGTCAGAGAGAGCACACATTTACATTTTAAAGTTATTTTTTCTAGATTTACGTCTGGCAAAGTTTTTGAGTACATCTTTTTAAAAAAATTTTTTTTTAGCATATCCTTTACAGGACTTTGCTGTCAACACCAGCATCTTTCAGCTGTATGTTGATCTCTTGGCAAGATTACGCTCAGTAGTTTGCCATTGCTTTCTGAGCGGCCGGCTCAGTATCCCGCAAGTCACGAGCGGGGGTCGAACCGCCTCAGCTCTCGCTCCGCTACGAGACTCTGCGTGATAAACGGGATTACAGAGAGAAAGTGTTGTAACCCCACAGCCAGAGAGACCGGCTTGAGTACATCATAAAAGTTAATTTTGCGCAACAAGTCTGCCTCAATCATCAGCAAAGATAAGGAATCAAGCCGTTCTTGTTTCATTGTCGATCTACTTGGATTTTTTGTACGTTTCAACTGAGAAAAAGAGCACTCAGTTGAACAGTTCGTAACCATTAATGTCAAAAATATGCGCAAGGCGATTTCTACATTTGGAAAAACACACTCGATGTTGTCTCTAACTATTACTTTGTAGAGTTCTGCATGACTGAACGTGTTGTTGTCAGATTTTGATCCACGAAACTTGTGGCGAATATATGAGTGGAACTGTTGTAGTTCAGTATATAAATTATTGTTCAGATCTTCAGGATAAGCATTTATTAGTCCTTCACAACACTGAGATGTTTGTGGTACATCGACCAAACAAGAAAATCGAATTGCTAGATCATTATATACCTATCCTCGTCTACTCATCTCTGTCTCAAGTTTGTCAACAATGGTGTAGAAAGCAGATATACGAAATTTGTCTCTGGCATTCTGAGATACCTCAGGGGCATCACCATCAATGATCACTGTCTTTCGTTTACGATTACGGGTCAAAGTTGACTTATAATCCACACCTGGTGTTATTTCTTTTGCAGCTTCTTCAAATCTTTCAAATTCATTCCTAGATTCATGCAAGTGATCTGCTAGTGAAGAATACAAATCAGCACACGTTTTCAAGTTCACGTGCTCATTTTGTAGAGCTTGACTGACCCTGTGAAAATGTTGTAACACTTCTTCCCAAAAGACAAGCATGAAAGCAAATTCTAATTCTTGCATCTTCTTTGCAATGTTTTCTGCTTCTCTTCTGGTGTCCCCCTTCTGTGACTGGTCTTCTTGTAAACATTCTAACGCTTCTATAATCTGAGGATGAGACATTAGAATGGCTTCAGTTGCAACAGCATGTGCTTCCCATCTAGTATCGGAAAGGGACTTTACCAGCTTTCCATTCACAAGGCATCCTTTCAGAATCTTCCATCTTTTGGCTGAAGCTGAGAAAAAAGTATAGATCAGTTGCACTGTATGGAAGAAGTTTACTGCCTCTAAACAAGAGTCAACGGCACTTCTGCCTACCAGATTTAGTGAATGGGCAGCACAGGGTATGTATATAGCAAACTCATTTTCTTCTAGAATTTTTTTCTCTATGGCCTTGTAGCACCCAGACATATTAGCTGCGTTGTCGTAGGACTGACCTCTGCATTTCGAAAAAATCAATATTGCAAGCTTCACGTAAGTACTGCAACACTTGCTTAGCCATACCTTCACCGGCGTGACTTTGCAGCTCCAAGAAAGTCAAAAAGCGCTCAATGGGCTCTCCATCTACCACATATCGAAGAACAACGCTTAACTGATCTATATGTGAAATATCAAGTGTTGAGTCTACTGACAAGCTGAAATAAACGGAAGCCTTTACTTCATCTACAATTACTGCATGGACTTTTTGGGACATAATTTCACAATTTGCTTATGCCATGCAATTACGCTACCGGGACAATATACACATTTTTCTTGAGGACTTGTGGTGCCCCCCAAATGCTTGGTGCCCTAGGCACGTGCCTTGTTTGCCTAATGGTTAATCCATCCCTGGGGTCGACCTGAACATCCGCTTTAATACGAGGGGGCTTCAAACGAAAACCTTAACTGAGTGTGATAGAAATTACAACAACCACGTCATTGTCTTGTAACTTGTCAATATTGGTGTGAAGAATGTCAAGAGCGTTAAATAGGTGACATTACGGTGCAGACGGACATGGTGACAGTTTGAAGATAGCCGCCCCACTTTTTACATGCATCCGCCTTTTGATCAGTGAAGGGGTGAAACCTATTGAAATTCATCGGCGAATTAAGGTCCAGTGTGGTGATGCATGCCCGTCAGTCCAGCAAGTTAAAGAGTGGAGTAGGAAGTTTCAAAACGGCTCGACTTCTGTGACAGACTCTCCACGACCGGGTCAGGTATATCAGTGACCCCAGAATCGATTGCAACCGTTGAAAGCCTCGCACAGGAAAACCTCCAATTGACTGTGAGTAACTGTAGCGAAACCCCAGTGGCCCATGTCCTCATACCTATCCGCTCAATTCCTTCGGAGTGGGATTCTCTGGGTTACTTTCATAACCCGAGCATTTGACACGAATACTTTGAAATCTATCTATTCTTCGGGAAAACCCAATGGCACGCCTTGCACCAAATATGACCTAGGGTAATGGTTTGGGCGTGAAATGTCCGTTGTCAACCTTGTCGGTTGTGGTCGGCACAATGTATTGAAGTTTTAAAGAATTTTACAGATAAAGTGCCGCATCCTACTGCTGGGGTAAGAAAAGGTAATTTTAGATTAATTGGTCCTGCCAGACATGGGCATATTAAGCTTGGTCGTCTCAAATAATGAGACGAATTGGTGAAACGGCAGTCTTGCCAATCTGGCTAAGCGTCTATAGCTATGGCATGTCGAGGGGATGGAGGGGCTCCGTGGGGACCGGTTCCATCCATCTGAGTTATATCTTCTTGAGCCAGAAGAGGCGAACCACTGTGCTATCTCTTTCGTCTTTCGGCTGATGGGGGGGGGGGGGGGGGGGGGGGGGGCAGGTGGACCGGGTGGTTCCTGGTCGATAGGAGGATGTTGGGAGTATAAATGGACTTCCCTGTCTCCCTGAGAGAACCTGAACTCATCTGAATGTATGGGTTATGTGAGACACGGCCGATACATTGCGGTGACAGCTCAGACAAGATCGGCGGCCAGACAGGGTAGTTTCCTCTTTCCTGTTCTTGCTAGGGATGGGGGAGGGAGATGCACTGCGGTCCATACAGACCCACTATTAGGATATTAGTTAAGAGTAGGAAACATACATAATTACGCACACTACTCCACATTAGCTTTGTCGTGAGAAAGGCAAGATTTGCAAGTGAGAGGGAAGCCTGAGAAGGTATGTGCCCAATATTAATAAAGGCATGGTATGAGTGTGGAGAGGAGTGTGGTATGAAGACAATTGAATACTAGGTAATTGTATGTATTTTATGTATGGCAACCGACATGCTGAGACCATTGGAATCTCCATGCCGGCTGTATATGAAGTTTACACCAGAGGCTCTCAAAATTGTTTTAACTTTACAGGATCCTTCTTTTGACGGCGAATATAGCCGGAAGTTTCGACAGAGCATCGACATAGAACATTATATTTACTATGAAGTCCCTGCTGCTGTTGGGCTATACCATATAGAACCACGGCGGGCCCGAACGAATGTTTTCAGAACACCTCGGCAGGCTTTTCGTTGAGCTGGGATCGAGTATGTTTGCATTTTGGGCTAGATCCCGCCTAAGTCACTGACACACCCGTACATATATCCTATTTATTCTCCTTGAGTATTTCCCCACCAAAATTGTGCCACGTGATCCCAGGGCACTTTCCCTAACCATTGGACACACTACATTCGTGTAGGCCACGGAAACTTGGAATCCTGGATAGATGGAACCTTGTTGTTCGAACAACCTACGCGGGAAATAAAGACCAGGGAACTTGCTGTGAGGTGGTTGTGAATTCATGGGACAATATGGAAAACGATGATCTAGGATATTTATATTTGTGTTGATATTGTATGGACTAGTTTTCTCTCTAGATTGTGTGTAGATGTTTATGAGTTAATCGCCAGATATTTTTTCTGTGCTGTTATGTATTGAGTTATTAAATTTCCAATTACAAATATGTTGAAGAACGTCATGTTGTATGCGTGTCAGCCAGAACGACCCTGCAGGAAATAGGTCCTGAGGTCGAAAGAGAGAGTGACAGTGAGTCCGGGGGAAACGGAGGAGGGTTGGCAAGCAAAGACCTATCCCAGCCAGGGCTATAGAATAATATTGAAATATTGTTACATAGTTACTTGCGACCCTCCACGTAGCTTGTTACAGTAACATTGCCGCACATCTTGACTTCAGTCAAGGTTCATCGTACCACATCATCCATGATGTGCTACAGGACCGCAAAGTGTCTGCAAGGTGGGTGCCATGCAACTCCAGAATTGTTGCCTGTCAAGAATTTTTGCAGTGCTTTGAAGCAGAAGGTGATTGTTTCTTATCAAGAATTGTTACTGGAGATGAAACCTGGATTCACTACCACGAACCGGAAACGAAGAGAGCGAACAAGGAATGGCGCCATCCCTCCTCACCGAAACCAAAGAAGTTTCGCATGCAGCCATCTTCAGGGAACGTTATGTTGACCCTCTTATTGGATGAACGAAGCGTTATAATAGAGCACCACGTGCCAAGAGGGAAAACTGCACCAGTGATATGTTTACAGATCTTCTTAGGTTTCATCTTTGACCCGCAATCAAATCCAACGACGTGGACTTCTGAGTAAAGGTGTCCTTTTTCAACATGACAATGCTCGACCCATTACTGCTGGTGAAAATTTGAAACCAACTTTCAGTGTGTACCACATCCCCGGTACTGGCCAGTCCTAGCCCCTAGTGATTTCCACCTTTTTGGACAACTCAAAGAGTCATTGGAGGGAAATACTTTCGGTCTGATGAAAAGGTACAGGTGGTGATGCATGATTGGTTACACACGCGACCAAGAGAATTTTTTTCTACAGAAATCCAAGCACTTTGTAAGCGCTGGAGGACTTGCATTGAACGCAGTGGTGACTACATCGAAATATGATACATTTGTTCTTTACTTTTTCAGAGTATATCCACCGCACCCCCACACCCACACACACACACCCATACACACGCACGCGCGCACGCGCGGACACACACGCACACACACACACACACACACATTTGTTTCAATTTAAAGCCCCTCGTATTTCAACAAATTGAGACATTCTTTGAAGATTCATTGCAATGTTTGCGTGAGAAACCTGATTCAGCTTTTCGAATCATGCTCTGTGAAATGTTATACATGCAAGCACGCATGACAGATATTCATAATTGAGGACGAACTCTTAAATCTGACATGATAATTGATGTAGTAAAAACTCAGGATGATTTGAATTTGCATTAAACATGATCATGGACGAAAAGAACGACGAGAGGTCATCACAAATGCACACATAATCAACAAACAACAGGGGCAATCAGCCTATACGTCCTTTGATATCCATTATTGCTAATAGAGCTCCCGCGCTTTTACCCAACGCACCATCTCTGTTAATAAATAGCAAATAGCGAAGACGATAATAAGGCGCGGATAATGTGACACGATTTCCACAAATGAAATCTAGTTCTCTCTCCTCAGCTGCCTGCTTCACATTTTTCTGTCTAACAATTTTTCACCATAATTAGAATAACCGACTTTAAAATAAAATCTAGTTCCGGCTTTCATTTCTCACATTTCAGGTTAAAATATTGATAATACTCTTTTCTCCTCTGTCTTTCTTCCTTTTTCCCTCTTCATCAAGCGAGCTGCAAAACTCTAAAATGACACGAAAACATTTTGTTTTTCAGTATAGATTTTTCAAAGCGGTGTTGTTCATTTTTAACCGTAGAGAGGGGTTTACCAGGAGCTAAAATCTAGGTTAGGACATTTCAGTCTGGCTCGGGCCACGGGGTCTCAAGTGAAATCTTAAACTCATTATTTACGTCTTCTGCGTTTGTCCGACATTTTACCATCGTTGAATGGCATTGACGTTGTGCAGCAGAGCTACGATATTTGCGCATTTCGGTCGATATTTCTTGTTTTCCTTTATTTGTTCTTTCTTCTTCATTCGTTCGCCTAAATTATGTTTATAACTGCAATGTTGTCTCTTGTATGAATCTAACAGTCTTTTTTAGTTCATTCAGCGGTCCATAGAGTTTATCTTCCACTGTTGTCTCTCTAGGCCAGAAGGTTCGCCTGGATATGTTGTAGTTTGGGCAATCCTGGAGTATGTGCTCTGCTGTCTGCGCTGCCAAACCACATGTGCTTTATTTGTTGACCGGGATAGCATTCTCGGGTAGTTACTTAGGATATCTTGTCTATCGCAGTAGACGCACCCCAACAAGCCCGTTCAGAACAGCCACACAAAAGCGTTCCCCGCCATTGAAGGCGGCTTCCATAAATAGAGAGAAGACACAGGATGCTCTGGTTCTGTTCTCACCCAAGGGATGGGTATGTTCTGTACGTCGGTATCTTTAACTAGTTTAGTGCCGAAGGATAATATGTCACCACATGTGACCTCCAATTTAGACAGAAAGACGATATATCGTCTTACAAAGGTCAACTTGTTATTTGTTTTGTTTCGTGGTATCTTCCACAATGTCAGTGCTCAGTGAACGGACATTTACATGATAATAATTGTTACTTTGATTGTGAACCATGTCTGGTCCAACCCTACCATTTGTTTGACACTGAGTCAGTTAATGACCAACCAGAATCAGTATTTAGACTTGTTGCGATTCTGATGACATTCCCACAAAGAGCATTGTGATCCGTTAAAGTATGCGCACAATTAGTGGAACTGCGGTGAAGCCGTGGAAGGCAAATAGTAGAATACCACATTCTGGGATTCTGAGATAAGTAACGCAAGTTTGTAAATTTTTTTTTCATTTTCTTTTAATTGTTCTCATTTTTTTCATCTTTCCATTCTTCTTATTCCGTTCTTATGTCTTAATGTAGTCACTGTAGTGTATTCTCATGTTTATTTTATACGTCTCTTTCCTTTGTTCTCTTCCCCTCAATATTACCAATTGTCACCTTGTTCTCAAGTTTATTTCTTCTCATAACATGGCCAAACATTTTTGACTGTCTACATCTAATTTCTCTAAACAGTTTCAAATGCATATGACAGTATGGACTATATATACCAATTTAACAATCTTATTCTCACTGTACACAGTTAACACTTTTATGTTATGAGAATTCTTTCCATTTTGGACAAGTTTATTTTTGCCTTGATCAACATTGTTCATACTCAGTCCGGTGTAATGACCGTTCCAAGACAGTTATACCGATTCACCAATTACTTGGATAATTGTGATGTGTCTCTCTTCTTTAAGATGATCCCAATTTCAGCAGTCTTGTAAATTAATTCTTTAAGTTTATTTTTGCCTTGATCAACATTGTTCATACTGAGTCCGGTGTAATGACTGTTCCAAGACAGTTATACCGATTCACCAATTACTTGGATGATACTTTGTGATGTGTCTCTCTTCTTTGAGATGATACCAATTTCAGCAGTCTTGTAAATTAATTCTTTAAGTTTATTTTTGCCTTGATCAACATTGTTCATACTCAGTCCGGTGTAATGACTGTTCCAAGACAGTTATACCGATTCACCAATTACTTGGATGATTGTGATGTGTCTCTCGTCTTTGAGATGATCCCAATTTCACCAGTCTTGTAAATTAATTCTTAATCTTCTGGTTCACGTGTATAATGACAACATTCATTAAAAGGTGGAGATATTGTAATGAACTTAAATCAACACTGTATAAGTACTGTATTTTTCGATACTGTACTGTATTTTTTCAGCTAAGGGGTATTTTTAATTTATTCACCTCATATGAGATACAACTCTGCAGTCAAACAATAACAAACTTCTGAACATAAACTTGTCAAGAATTCAAAACAGCCAAAAAATGCTGGGGTTGACTGCGATGTCCTGTAAAGTATATGCAACTAACTTTGTTTTATGCACAACCAGCTGACCCGGCCCGGCTTCGCCCAGTCCCTGGCGGGGATCCATTCATCCATCCATCCATCCATCCATCCATCGATCCATCCATCCATCTATGTTCGGCCCTTTCTCGTTCCCGTTGCGGGAAAAATGGGTTAGAAAATCCCGGCCCGTTTTCGCCCAGCCAATTGGCTTGGCGGGAATGAGAAGAACATCTGTAGAAAATTTCATCTCAATCGGATGGACCGTTCGTGAACGCATAAAGGACACACAAAGACACAAACAAAGACACACACACAAAATCTCTTATATATATATATATATACACTGTATCATCAATTCTGTACGGTAATTAGGACTATAAATGCCTTTGTATAGAAGTCATTATAGTCCCATAGTCTACATACTGCATCCTACTAGTCTCTAAAGGCACATTCTTTAATGAACAGGGTCCCCAGTACAGAGGAGTGTGAGGAAGCAGCCACGTCCAGGACATGACCTTTCCTGGGGTGAGCCCAGAATCAGAACATCGTTTGTCTTCTCTGCATTTATGGAAGCCCAATTGAACGTCAGGAAACGCCCACTTGTTGCCCCTACACCCTTAAGGGTTAAACCACATGAATGCACCTGTTTTGGGTGGGCTTGTTGGGGGAGCACCTATCGCTAAGTAAAGCTACACAGGTGACAACACCACACTGAGACAAAGGAACAAATTACCCGGCAATGCTAACCCGGTCAACTAATACTGGGTAGAAACTGGATGCGACGGCCGTGAGTTGCAAATAACAGCCCTGCTCCGCCACGCACATACCAGTCAACGACGAAAAGCAAAATATCGGACGACGGCAGAAGAACATAAATATTGAGTTTAATATTGCACTTTAGACAACGTGGCCAGAGCCAGACTGAAATATTGTAACCTAGATTTTACCTCCCGACCAGCCCTCTCTAGCAGCTGGCAATGAACGCATTGGGATATATATTCTGAACATGCAGAAAAAGAAAATGTTTTCAAGTAGAAGTTTTCAATTCTGTTGAGAGGGGAGCGAGCGAGCCAGAGAGAGAGAGAGAGAGCGACAGAGAGAGAGAGAGAGAGAGCGACAGAGAGAGAGAGAGAGAGCGACAGAGAGAGAGAGAGAGCGACAGAGAGAGAGAGAGAGAGAAAGAGAGAGAGAGAGAGAGAGAGAGAGAGAGAGAGAGAGAGAGAGAGAGAGAGGGGGGGGGGGGAAGAGAAGGTGAGTAGATAAGAGAATTTCCAACAATATGTTAGCGTCTGTCGAGAGAAAACAAAACCTGAACTAGTTTGTTTGAAAGTCGGGTATTCTAATTCGGGTGACAACCAAAAATGTCACAGATAGTAATATTTGGAAAATGTAATTTTTCGATCAAGCATCGTGGGGAAGGATAGTTGATATTCCAGCGCCCGACTGGTGGCACTAATTGCACGATGTCTGCCATGCACTCATTCCATTTTCTCCTTGCGTGAACTTGAGCTCTCTTATCAGATCTTCTTTCATGTAGGGCCAGTGACGGTACTTTCTGTTGCATTCTAGCAAGATGGCCAAACCATTCGATCTTCTGGCTTTTAATATAAGTGGTACACTGTGTTGATCCCACTGTTTGTCTAACAGCATATTTTCTGCCTCTGTCTCAAATAGTTCAGTGGGCAGCATTTTTCAGACATCTCAACTCGCATGACTGCTCTTGACATGCTCTAACTATATGAAAAGTGGCAGACACCATCAACAACAGTCCAGACAACATACCAACAAAAATGATCAATACCTTATAAGAATAAGGGATAGACCATGTCACCAAACTGCTGAACATAATATATGATATGTATATATGGAGATATACCTCCTGAATTATGTAATTCTATATTTATTGCAATCCCGGATAAATCAGGAGCCTTGGAATATGATCAACAACAAACAGTTAGCTTAATAAGCCACATCGCGAAGATTTTGCTAAGAATCACATGCAAGGAGTTAGGAAGAAAATACAACCCGAAATAGGAGAAGAACAATGTGCATTTGCTGAGAACATTAACTGAGCGTTTAACAGAAGTAAACAAAGACTTACATCTTTGTTTCATTGAATACACAAAGGCTTTCGATAAAGTAAGATATGTCAACATGATGAAGATGCTTGCAGATCTACAAATTGATGGGAAAGACATCTGACTTAAAAAACAAAACAAAACAACAACATATTTTGCAAACAACAAAGATTGATATTGATGTAGATCCATATCAGATTTTTAAGATAGGTGTGCGACAGAGACGTGTAATTACTAATATCTCCAGACCTTTTTCTTTCCTATACCGAGAACATATTTTTAGAAATTTAAATAAATATGAGAGGAATCACCATTGGGGGTAATAACATCAATAACATTAGATGTGCGGATAAAACAGTACCGATTGCAGGCAATGAACAGGATCTGAAACATTTAGTAGATGCGGTTATTGTATACAGTGAACAACTAGTGTTAGAATTACATTTTAATAAGACAGATTATGGTCTTCACTAAGATGAAAGAAATGCCACAATGTAAAATACCGGTAAATGGGAATATTCTTAAACAAGTGAATAGGTACAATTATCTCGGAACAGTCATAACATCTGATGGGCGGCGCCTTGAAGAGATTAGAACAAGAATCGCTATGGCAAAGGTAGATTTTTGCAAAATGGAAAACATATTGATCAATAAAAAAGATGTCATTTGCAACGAGAAAAAGAGTGTTCAAGCGCTACAAAGAACCTGTACTTTTTTTAAGGGTGTGAAACGTGGACAATAAGCAGACAAGCTGAAAAACATCTGATGGCTGTGGAAATAAACACCATGGACAGACAGAAAAACAAATCAGCAAGTCCTACAAGAGGCAAATGAAAACCGTAAACTAATTAGAGAAATTACACGTAGACAACATTTGTTTTGGACACGTTACGAGAAGAAATAAACTAAAGAATTTTATGACAACTGGCAAAATTGTGGGGAAATTAACAAGATGAAAGCAAAGAAGTAAATAACAGATGGATAGCTTTGTCACATGGCATGGGTGAGACAAGAACACAAAGATGATCCACAACTCTGGTGATCGTGTGAGATGGCGAAACATGACTGCTCACGCTTATCGACATGGCACATGTTGATGAGTGCATAATATAATTTTTCTACCTCCTTTTCTTGGATTATGTGCTATTCAACACTCCTTCCCCCCTCCCACACACACATACATTTTACAGTTGGTATTTACTCTGTCACCATTTTCGTATTCTTATGCTCACCCATTCTAACAGCAAAGCCCATTACTATAGTATTTCGATTTCTCCGTCTTTACTGCCATCGTCTGTAATCATACTTTCTAGATAATTTAATTCTTTAAATTACTTCGGAGGTTTACTATTTATTTGGACATTTAGTGGAACATGATATGCTAACCTGCATTACTTCCACTTTGGTTGTATTTACGTATGTTCATAATGCATCTTCTGCCTGCTGAACTCAGCTTATTAATATGATTGCAAAGTCTGTCCTCGTCGCTGTAAACCAGGCACCATATTATCATTTGTAGAAATAAAGTGTCGCCTTGTCCACGCCATATTATTTTCCTTGATATTTGCTCTTTATTAACAGAGATGGTGCAGTTGGACATTTGGCTAAAAGCACCGGCGCACTGAAGCCGTCGATGTTGTCCCTGTTGTATGCTGGTTATGTGCACATGTGTGCTGATTTCTGTTACATTCTTTCCGTCCATTATAATGTTTAATGTCAATTCTAACATCCTGAGTATTGATCAATTATCATGTCAGCATTTAAGAGTTGCTCTTGATTTATGAATATCAATTACTTATGCTCTCATACATAATGATTCTTTGAGCATGATTCTAATAGTAAAAGTAGCTTTCGCATGCAGACACTGCAGATGTTCACAATTCGTTGAACTGCGTTCATCTTCGAATCAGAACTTGTGGGTGTTGTGTCCAATGAAAGACAAGATATGCTGACTGGCACTGCCACCATATCAGAAGTCAACCGATAGGCTGAAGCGACACTATCAACAGCTTAACAGAGTTTGAGCGAAACGAGTACTTTCAACTGAATAAATCAACATCATTAGTTGAAATGCAAACGTTCGGAATGTAGATTGGTACAGCCAGTAAAGATTATCACATCAAGCGAAAGAAGAGACTCGTCAATCAACACTGAATTTACACAGGTAATTAGTGTACTCTGATAGATTCATTACCGATGCATCACTGGATATGTCAAAAATGCATTGATGAAGTTTCACCTGCTTCCTTGTTCAATGCTGCGACTTTAGGTTCCCTCATTGAGTGCATATGAGCTCTGACTGCTTTAATCCCTGCATGTTCACGACAGGGCAGCCATTACAAATACGCCAGATAAACAGAATGTACATCTCTCTCCCATTTGTGTGGGATATGTGAACAAACAAATTGGCAAGAGTTTAGTGACAACGGAAATGTAGTTTCTGAGACGTACGAGTATAATGCGATGAATGAATCACTGAAAAACGAGAAGTAGGTTGAGAGTTTTACCAAAGCACAACTACAAAAAAAAAAACAATGGACGTTGCGGCCAAAGCCTTCGTCAGCACAGAACAAACAAACAAAAATAGATTAACTAATACACGATCGACACTACATGAATGTCTAAATATCAACTCATCTGCGTCAAAGCTTGAGACGGCTATCCAAGGCTGGAATGGAACGGATGTTGTGTAAAGGGGTCAACTGCCTAAAGGTCAGTACAGCCAGAAACTCGGAGGTTGATTAATTCAACCTGTGAGGGAAACCGCGCTAGGGGGATCAGGGTGCGCCCAGGAGAGCGAATAGAAAAATATGGATGTGTAACTCTGTTGCGATGTAACGGATGCAGTACGCAATTCCGCCAAGTTCACAAGTGACGGTAGTTAAGAACGCAATGAGAAACGACCCCATGCAAACCAAACAAGAAGTCACAGAAAGCAGAGATAATGCTAGTGGTGACTACCACGTCCTGCGAAGGACATACAAATGGCTATGAAGTGGACTATAAGATGGCGGAGATGGAGGGGGGGGGGGGTTGTGGATAAGGGGCGTGGGGGACTTAAATAAAACTGTGTTGGACATTGAGGCCGTGAGGGGAAAGTGAACCCAACTGGAAGATAAGACGGTTTTCCAATATCTTGCGATCGCGTTCGTGAGATGTGCACGATTTTATCGCCGTAACACGTATGTCGGCAACCCCACAGTGGTCGGAACTGTTAAAGTGTAGGGGTACCGGTTTCTTGGCACCACTGTCGATATCGGATAAATGTTGTCTAAATCTGTCCGCAAGACGAAGGCCCGTCTCTCCAAGATACCTCATGTCGCAACGTGTGCAGATGATCGCATAGATGACGTTGCGACTCGTACATGAGAAACCCTCTCGGATGTGGAAAGTAGTCTTAGGGAAAGTGAGACTTGTGGTTTGAAGGACATATGGACAAGTCTTACAACGAGATCGAAAACATGCAGTCGTGCCAGGAAGAGAATGATGGGATTGTGATAGAGTGCTATGAACCAGAACATCCCTCAGGTTACGATCCCGCCTGTATGCCACAAGTGGGGCTTCTGAGAAGACACCGTGAGTGGCCGGGTCTGCCTGGAGGATGGGTAGATGCCTCATGAGAATATTCTTGGCAGCCATATTATGAGGATGGTAGGTAAGTGAGAGAATAGGTCTACTATTGCGTGGTTTCGGCCTGGAAGAGAGAGCCTCGGCACGACTAATAGATTGGCAGCGGTGAACAGCTGTAGACAGAACATTCTCCGGGTAGCCGCGAAGGCGGAAGAAATCCAACACTTCGTGGGCTTTTTGACGGAAGTCATTATTATCATGACAAAGCCGTCGGAGACGTAGCAGTTGTGAGAAAGGAATGGAATTCTTGCAAGAGGGAGGATGGGAGGAGGTGTAGAGCAGGAATGCATGTGAGTCAGTCGGTTTATAGTAAACCGTCGTGCATAGGCCAGCAGAACCTAAGGAAACTGTTATGTCTAGGAAATTAACAGCCGACGAGGAAATAGTGGAGGTGAGTCTGATGCTAGGATGAAAGTTAGAGAAAAAGGCAATGAAGTCCTGAAGATCAGACAATGACATGTCTGAAACACCAAAACAATCATCGATATACCTCCTATAGAGCTCCGGGAGCCTACCAGTGTATTGACTCCATACCTGGTGTTCAAGATAGCCCATGAAAAGACAGGCATAACTCGGACCCTTCTTAGTACCCATGGCCACCCCGCTGATCTGGTCAAATGTATAATGCGAGTCCGCTCTGCAGTGTCTCCACCTTACCGTGGCAGATAGGTTTGAGTGTTCCGATGACCCTAAGAGCTATGCCGACGGTAGAGCAGCTACCGGTAGGGTCTCCCTGTCTGACAGGTCAAGGGATAGGAACCAGACGAAGCGAGACACACAGCTGCTGCCATGTAGGTAGATTAGGGACAGTCAAAGGCTAGGGAGAGCACACCCGAACAATATTTGCCGAAGTCGGATATACTGAGCCACAGGCTTCACAAAACAAAGCAACGTAACTCAATCAATCCATGATCCCACACAAGAAAATTAATCAAAATGGTGCTAATCCCTCAAAGTCCCATCAGGCGGTGATAGTGGTGGGCCCCCCTACCTCGAGGGGGTCCAGCCAATGCTACTTGTTTTTACCGCCTCCTTTGCTGTGGAGTCAAGGCACAGAGGAGTAGGGTAAGAGCTATTGACCAAACACCCCGGACACTCATCATACTACAGTGGAATGCCGAAGGGGTGTATAACAAGAAAGTTCCCCCTAACAAATCGTCATCATAAAGATAGATTAGACGTGGCATGTATTCAAGAGACAAATCTCAAAGCCCATCACAGATTCTTATTAGGAGGGTATCAGGTCACACGTTTCGACCGCGGAGGACACAAAGGAGGCGTTCTAATACTTACACGAAATACGAGGGCGAGTCAATAAGTAAGTCACACAGTTCTGTGGGATGGCAGGTAAATGTAGTTGGTGTTTTCTACAGGTGTCATTAGGTGACAGCAACATCGAACTTTATATTCCCATTCGTCAGGTAGTGCTAGGTGTTTCATGCGCATGCGCAGCGCATAAATAAAATGGCATCTGTACTTACGGAGTGTACAACCAAAGAGCAACGTGCTGTTGTGCGTTTTTTGTGGGCAAAAGAACTTCCTGTACAGGACATTCATAAGACAATGCTTCCTGTTTATGCTGACAAATGTTTGTCCCGTAAAGCGGTGCATAGCTGGGCAGAAAATTCTTCTCAAGGACGCTCTAAAATAGTTGATGAAATCCGATCTGGTTGTCCTATTGAGATTGCAACAGAAGCATCCGTGCAGAGGGTGGAGATGATTAGAGGTGACAGGCGAGTAACGATAGACTCTGTAGCATCTGCAATAGGGTGCTCAAGTGGTTCAGAATACAGCATAATGCATGGCCGATTGAAATTTAAGAAAGTGTGCGCAGGGTGGGTACCCAGACAATTGAAGGAGGAACACAAAATGAACCGATTTGGCTCTCCTTTCATCATCTCTGTCGATACGAAGATGAAGGAGAAGACATGCTGAACAGGATTTTTACTGGGGACGAATCACTACCAGCCCGAATCAAAGCGTGCTTCAATACAATGGAAACATCCTTCTTCGCATTGTGTCCAAAAATTCAAGGTTACGCCATCAGCAGGGAAGGTTATGCTGACAGTGTTCTGGGATTGTCAAGGAGTGCTTTTAACCAATTTCAAGAAGAAAGGTGACAATGTGAATTCTGAATCGTACTGTGAAGTTCTATCGATGATTCATAATGCAATTCGAAGAAAACATCCAGGACTGCTGAGTAGAGGAGTGTTGATTCTTCATGACAATGCCAGACCAACGGCTCGATTAACTCAGGAGAAAATTAACCAACTAAGGTGGGAAGTTCTGGAACATCCACCTTACAGCCCAGACTTAGCCCTTAGCGATTTCCACCATTTTGGTCTACTGAAAACCCACCTTGGCGGGAGACATTTCGCGAAGTTGAATGTGAAGTGAAAACGTGGTTTAGAAAATAGAGCACGCAATTCTATGCAGCCGGTTTGGGAGGACAGATAAAACGATAGGATTAGTGCATCAATGTTGGTGGAAATTATGTTGAGAAATAAAGGGACAATGTATGTATACAAAAAAATTAACTGGTTTCAAATTGTTATCATATTTAGTTATTTTTCTACAGCCATTTGTAACTTACTTATTAACTTCCCCCTCGTACGAGGGTCGGTCAGAAAGTTATGCACCACAATTAATATCTCAGCTAATAATAAAGATAGAAGCTTTACATTCTCACAAATGTAAGTTTATAATCTCTTGAAGGTGTATAACAAATTGCACCTCTGTAAACCAATTCTAACCGCGACACAAAACCGTTGAAATGGCAGATATTAATGACATACGATACAAGCCATGACCACTGTGTTGTGGGACACTGATGGTGTTGTTCTCGTGGATGTGCTGTCAGAAGGTTGAACCCTCATTTCGGAAATTTACATCAAAACTGCTAGCTCCGTGGCGAAGACGTTACGGACACAGTTCGTAATTCCACATACCCGCGTTCGAATCACAGCTGCGGGCGATTTGGCAGCAGACCACCTTGCGTTGGTGTTTTACGAAATGGTATGGGTGCCGGTCGTCCAGAAAGCAATGGCAAACTACTAAACGTAATCTTGCCAAGAGATCACAACAGCAAATAATTGCTGGTGTTGACTGCCACAGTGCACAAACCTTTGAATAACAGGTCTTTAATGATGGTTTGGACGCTGCCTTTACTAATGGTGAACATGGAACACAGTCCATCCAGTGTTATCCGACGGTCACCGCGAATGATGTCATCAAATCGATGAATGTTGTGTTGAGTCAATGCGGTTAAAGGACGGTCAGTCCGCTTTGCGTCAATCCAGTGAGGATTGACCTACTTTAGCTTCGCCACAACGACATATCCATATCGGGCCGTGCTAACATCCACTGTTGAATCTTCATAAACAATACTCAAACGTTCGTGAATGCGAATCGGGGCCTCGTCTTCAGCATTGAGGAATTCTATGACATTACTTTGCTTTAACCGAACTTCTTTTTGTGGCAGTTTTTAAACCTTTACTGTTGCGCAGCCAGTGACTTAAACAGGTTGGTAGTGATGCACCGTGTAGAAGAGTGTTTGAGGAATCCCGCCAAATTAATAAATTTCAAACAGATAAAGTATTTACATAGATAAAAATAATATGAGGCAGTACTTATTGACCTCCCTCGTACCTTGATGGCTTTTGCAAACGGTATGAGATGACAAGAATACGCACCTGATCCTTGGCTCTGATGACCGAATCACTTGACGACACATAAACCGCCCAAGCTTACCGGCGTGGCACAACAAACTGATGCTGACACTTATACCGCCACGCAGCGGTAATATCTCAATTAGCTCATCAATTCTATCCTGCAGCTCTCTAGCTACTTTGAGAATTTGCACTTTTGCAAACACAGACAGACCTACTGAATTATACATTCCATCGATTACCCGAGTTCTTTCCCGCCTTCCTAAAACATGAAAATTAAATTCTTTCCGCCATAGCCGATTCTTAGTTCTCTCCATTCGCCCTAATGTAAATATGATCGTTGTTACTGTACCTCTCGTCTCAGCAAGTCACCAAAGGCGGTGTCGATTTTGGGTCACAGAGTACATAATATAATTTTTGTAACTCGTTTTATTCGATTCTGTGCTCTTCTCTCTCCCTTTCTCTATCTCCCACTTCACACACCCCCCCATCCCCACCCAACACACACACACACGCACAAACTCACACACACATTTCACAGTTGGTACTGAACTGACTCTTTCACTTTTATAGTGTTCTTATGCGGTCGCATTCAAACACCAAAGTACGTTACTATAGGACAGTAAATTACCAACCGCTTGTAATGGTCAAGAGATTATTAAAGTCTGTGTAGGAAGAATTAAAGTAACAACTGACTGTGCAGAATGAATTAAAATAAAACTGCCTGTGTTAGCAGAGTCAAAGTAACAACAGCCAGTGATAGAAAGAGTTCTTTAAAGAAGGAGAAGCACGCCGAGGCGTAGGAGAAGGAAGAGAGGGAGAGCAAGTACGAGCAGAAGAAGAAGAAGAAGAAGAAGGGGAAGAAGAAGGAGGAGGAGGAGGAGGAGGAGGAGGAGAAAGAGAAGATGAGAATTTGAAAAGTCAAGGTTGCCGGCGTCATACTGGTCCAAACATCACACACGGAGTGCCCATTGGTGTTTCAACTATGTGCCGAGGGCTATGGTGGTGGTTTGACTATTTGTGGACGACACTAGCAATGGTAAAGCTATTTGTGGACGACAATAGCAGTGGTAAAGCTATTTGTGGACGGCTATAAATTGTGAAACAACGTTTTGTGGATGGTTATAATAGTGGTTCAACTCTTTGTGGGCCGCCATGATGGTGGTTCGACAATTTGTGGACAGTTATGGTGGTGGCTCGACTATTTGTGAACGGCTATGATTGTGGTTCGACTATTTATAAATGGCTACGATTGTGGTTCGACTATTTATGGACGGTTATGATTGTGGTTCAACTATTTATGAACGGCTATGATTGTGGTTCGACTGTTTATGGACGGCTATGCTTGTGGTTCGACTATTTATGGACGGTTATGATTGTGGTTCGACTATTTGTGGACGGTTATGATTGTGGTTCGACTATTTGTGGATGGTTATGATTGTGGTTCGACTATTTATGGACGGTTATGATTGTGGTTCGACTATTTGTGGACGGCTATGATTGTGGTTCGACTATTTGTGGACGGTTATGATTGTGGTTCGACTATTTGTGGATGGTTATGATTGTGGTTCGACTATTTATGGACGGTTATGATTGTGGTTCGACTATTTGTGGACGGCTATGATTGTGGTTCATCTGTTCGCAGGATACCTAAAGCGACAACTCATGTTCGTGTGCAGAATGGCTGTAATTTCCTGTAATTAAATGCACAGAAAAATTGAAACAACAATTGTCTACTCTCCGTTTCTCCTATTATTGTTCTCTTTCATGAACTTTCTCTGTATAAATTCGTCGAATATCCCTTATATATGAAGAAACATACCACAACATCAATTCAATACGCGACCATATTTCCAACCAAAGGAGAAATACTTTTGCATCGCAATTGGGCTCCATGAAGAAATAATTTCCGAAAATAATAATGATAATACAACTTGCATTATCAATTTTACAAATTATTCTGATTTATAGACTGGCTGACGCGTATTAATTGTCTGACACAATAAGTGCTGAAAATAGTTTTTTACATGAAAAAAGACGACGAGAATAACAGATTAACCGAGTTTCACATTTATCTTGTCAACAAGTCTTTATCTGTGTGAAAATTGTTTTCACATTTCCATTTGTCTGAAACTGTTACAAGTTCGAGAAAACAAAATCACATACAAATTCCCGGATTTGCGACAGCCGTGGATCAGCAACGTGATATCAACAACGTGATATCACAACGTGATATCAAGAACGCAATTCCAGCTAATGAGCCAGATTTTCCTACTGAACAGCCATACTATTCATTAGTGTAATGACCACACTAATCATCACGGAAGGCGGTTTATAGACCTAGCACAGTCTGTTAGGACAGTAATTGTATATATTACCCAGTATCATGAATAGTTTAACTCCTATAATGCATCCGGATGTCACGAGAGTGCAGCGGTTCGTGCACTCGCTTTTACCGGTGTTCTTGGGTTCAAAAAGTTAGTTGCATACATACCCTCTACAGGACGTCGCAGTCAATACCAGCATGTTTTGCTGTTGTGATCTCTTGGCAAGTTTACGTTCAGTAGTTTGCCATTGCTCTCCGAACGACCGGCACCCATACCATTTCGTTACAAACCAACGCAAAGTGATCTGCTGCCAAATCGCACATAAATGTGTTTTGAACGCGGGTAAGCGGGATCACGAACTGCGCCCGTAACCTCTTCGCCCAGAGCTGGCTCATGGGTTCAAACCCGTCTGGTAATGAGTGTTTCGTGGAGACAAGTCTTTGGGGTCGACCCAGTCTGATAAAGTGGGTACTAGAAATGTTCTAGCAGGACAGACAGCTAGCCTGAAACTGATGTCATCATCCGTCAAGTGCCGTGTGGTCAAGAAAACAGGTCTGGGATAAATCCCCATTTTGACAAAAGTGACATGAAATGAGTATCAGTTACCTTATTTTAACCTCACCTTCTGGTCTAGCGACGAGGAAGAGACTTGGCTACCGCACGTCAGATGTGGTAGTCAAGGTTATGTGATAGCCTAACACTTCACACACCCCGCGCAGGATATGCTACGGCAGTGCCTTTATCTTTGTGATCTAGAGTGTTATTACTTTAAATTAATAATTGCCTGTGACAGAAAGAGCACGTTTTCCACCCTTGACACCGGAGCAGACACAAACACTAGACAATACGTGAGCTTATACAAGGTATCTATGAAATATCTTTGTCTATTGACCATGACCATAATGACACCTGATCGATCTTATGCATGACACAATTCAAAGAGAGCTCTATCGAAAAGAAACATCCGGGAAGGTTAACCCGGTCAACAAATGCCCGCAGAAGCCGGATGTGTCGGCCTAACGGCGCAAGAACGCAGCTCTGCTGTAAACAGGCACAACGCAATCACGTCCGAAAAAAAACTCCGGATGAACGAAGAAGAAGAAGAAGAAAGAAACATGGACAGGTCAATATATGAGTTCGTGTTAAATTTGAAATTAAGGGGGGAGTAAGAGATGTTCCACTTTCGAACAATACCTGTGACTATGTGATTTAATTGTTTCAGCCAAAGTATTGTTCATTTATTCACGTCATGTAGCATATAACTCTGCAGTGTGAAACTGTCGAGGTGCAACGAAATATGCCAGGCAATAAATCGTGCAACAGTTTGTTTGTGGCTTCAATGTTTAAAATACATATAAGCCAAGGATCTTCTCGAGTTACTTCTAAGATTGCACTCTTTGGTTGCAAGTTAAGCTTGAATTTCTGTACAACATCAGTACTATTAAGTAAAGTGCTTATTTTCAGCGGCTAGATAAATCTGTCGAAGACAAAAAAGGTATAAAGTGATGTGTTTACGTGGTCCCTGTTTGTACTTGCGCAGAAGTTCAGTTATTGATCGGGCTGCGGTGCTGGGTGAAAATGTTAGCTATGTCAGATGCTCTTTCATCATCATTAAGTGCCATGCCCACGAGCACGGGGGAGGAGGGGCGTAGGGTAAGGGGTGGGACGGGGGGGGGGGTCACTTTTCGCTTCGCCATCTCACACGATCCCCAGAGTAAACCTGTTTTCCCACCACATTTCTCCGAGGACACAAATAAAGATAATAAACTAACATAGTTTATCTTCAACTTATGGCGTAATTTAGCAATCTCGGCATTTATTTTCGCTTTTAATAAGGTGGCTGTTTATAATTCTCTGGTGCAGACATAGAATCGCAGAATATTTTTGTGTCTAATTTAACATGTGAAAGAATTCCGCAAAGCACTGACCGTGAATACAAATTTGGGTTTCCTTTGGCATAATGCACGAGTACTGCCACTGCAGCACTAAACATAGCATTAAGATGTTTCTTGTATCTATTATAGCAGTGGTTCTCAACCTTTTTTGGCCAGTGCCCCCCTTCACCATATTTTCAGAACGTCATTCCCCCCTTCCTATCAAAAATTTGGCCCATGCCCCCCTTCACCGTATTTTCAGAACTTTGTTCATTTTCATTCCCCCTTTCATATTTCCTATCTAAAAATCCCCTCACCCCTACACAGTATACGTAAAAATGGAAGGTAAATTTAATAGCATATACTAAAACAAGCCTAGACATCCACATAAAACATGATTTGTGGGTCTACTTACTTTATAAAATGAAGTTTAGAAGGATGGGACGTACATAACTGTAAAGTATGAAGGGAAAAACAATATCAAGTAATCGGTTCTTGTATTAACGCGATCTTGAAATGGTCTTCATTCCCCCCCCCCCCCCCTGGAAACCCTAACCACCCCCCCCCCCCCCCGGGGGAATTCCACACCGGTTGAGAACCACTGTATTAGAGGAATAATTCTTCCATACATCGTTGCTGCCTCCTTGCCCTTATCAGAGCCCGAGTCAGATAGCTTGACCACTTCACCACGGAGACTCCCGAGAGGGGTGCAATGGGTAATATTAGTTAAGACAGCGAATTTACAGAGGCATGGGGTAAATAATGTGTAAATTGACAGGAAAGTAGAAGGAATATATTTCTTACCTTATTTTTCATTTCCTTCTTGTTTCTTCAGCTGCTGGTTAATAATTGTCCACAAGTATTCACGTTACTAGGATGCATTTAGCTTTTTATATTGAGTTCGTGAAAGCTTCCAAATAGCTGTGCGTTAATGTGCTTATGGAGTGACCAGAAATTGTGATACCACAATTTAGTCATCATGTGTCCATTTTTAAGGATCTGTTCAGCTGCCTGTGTAGTTTGTTCACACGTACACATGGGTGACAGACCCGCTTTGAGTCTTCGGGAAAGATTGTCTACTCTGCTGTTTACTGTTCAGAGACAACGGAACATGATTACCTGTTTTGCACTATGAAAATAGTTGTCAGTGTCGCTGTAGTGGGCTTTCTTCTTAACGACCAAGATGTTGGTCCTCTCTTCATTGTAGTTTATAGATTGATTCGTATGCACGTGTGTTGTCCCCTAATTTGACAACGTGTTTGCTCTCACGTTTCTTGTTATGCCACAATATGTCAGTTTCCACCGCAATATTACTCTTCTGTTGGTATTCAATGCGCTTAGTGTTTTTTTTTTTTCAATACCAGTTGTTTGTCACCGCTGAGGGCTTGCGGAATTGAAAATTCATCACTGTGGAATACAAACTGTTGCCATTGACATTGTGCTGATGCTATAATGTTTAGGGCCTGCAATTCGTCTGAATGGTTGGAGCAAAATATCCCAGTAAACGTGCACGCGGATTAAGGTCTGCGATCTGCTCAGACCTTAATCTGTGTCGGACGATTCCAGTAGGTTGATGACTGCTCTCGGTTGCATAACATTAAATCCATCCTTTTTCCAATAGTCCTCTTCCTCTTTCAACACATGGTCCTCACATTTTCCCAGTAACATTTATCAATATTTAATAGCGCAGACTGGATTAGTATCTTAACGTCAGACAATTTGAATATAGTATTGTCAGCTGCAACATGTCCTTCAATTTTAGCCCACACAAGTTCTATAGGGTTAAAATGAGAGTGGTACGGCGGAAGTCTCAAGCAACCATGACGGTGCTCTTCTATCAACTTGTCGATTTGAAATTTCTTACTTTTTTTGGAGTCTATTTTACAAGGGACAACAATTCTAGCTAGAAATCCCTTTCTAGAAATGGAATGTTTTCCATTCTGAGCCATATCTTTATTGCTCCCTTTGTGCTCGATGCTGTGGGTATTTTGTCTTCTTGGGCAACAAAACTGATATCATCCATTGTCCATAATTGGAAACGACAGTCTATCTAGGGATGGAAGCACAGTATTCTCGAGCCAATCTCTAAATACATTACCATTAATCTTATTATGATAATCCCTATTGTCTGTATGCTTTGATACGAACACGAGCCCAGCATTCTGTTGTAAGCCATTATGCGTATTACCAGCAGGGACCATGACCAAAAGCTGTCCTATACTACTGGGCACATATCGCTTTATCTGTCCATCCACTGATTGCCATTCCTTATCATTTGTGTGGTGCGCATTGATCCACATTTCATCCAAATACACTATGCCATAATTTTCTTTGCGCATTTCCCTTGTTTCACGTAGGTATCTGCTTCTCATGGCCCCTAAATGCGGTTGCTCGCAAAGAATATTTCTACCTCCCTTGTACTTTCTAAAAGAGAAGATAATGTCCTTATAATTTTCCACAAAGTTGTTTTGGATAGCTCTATGTTATTGTTCTTTCTCAACCAAATCCTAAGTTTTCTTACAGTCACTGTTTCTTTGGCATCCAGCATTTTTATAATGCTGGATAATCCTGGATATAAAATCCAAAATTTTTATAATTTTAGGAGTCTCCGTGGCGAAGTGGTCAAGCCTTTTGACTCGGGCTCCAAAGATTGTGGGTTCGATTCCGGGCCGCATCCTTCGGTTCACGAATTACATTTTTCGGAGACTTCTGTGGGTCGTCGCTAGAGCTGCGGAGTTTGTGCTTTGTGCAATGCTTTCCTCGCTTCTATACAAAAATATGTGTACAACTTCATAACGATGCTTTGAAGTGTATACACAATTTCGCATTCAATCCCATTGAAAAATATTCACACATTTCAATGTTAGCGATATGTGGTAAGATTAAAAAAAATAATAATAATAATAATAATCAGGTTTCATGAAATAACCCACAGTTTGACGACACCTCTGAACAGTCCCAGTTTAAACTGCGCAGGGTTCTTGGCATAAGGCCAATCCCGTGAAAAACGTAAAATATTCAACATTGAACGCTGATTGTCTGGCTACGCTTGTAATACATTTAAAATTATGAACTTCATCTCTGACTCGTAAATTATATACCGCATATAAGCAAACTTTGAAATCTGCTGTAAAATCTCCAGAACAAAAATTGTTTTGTTGGGTGGACATAATGATAAGGTTATATGCTAAATCTCATAATTTTCCGTCAGTTGGATTACTGAGATATGGAATTTTATATTGGGGCAGACAAAAATAAACACACTATAGTTCCGTAATTCTATAGACAATTTGGTACTCAATGGATGGTGTGGTTAACATAATGCTAGCCTTATTTACTTTCCAGAAATTTTCCTGGTGCTCATCTTAGGCCAGTCTCCCTGGCGAAGGAGTTAAGGACGCTGTTCGTAATTCCGTATACTCACGTACGAAACACAACTGCGCGTGATTCGGCAGCGAATCGCATCGCGTTGGTTTTTTGCGGGAAATTATGTGAGCGGGTCGTTCAGAAATCAATGGCAAACTACTGAACGTAAAACTGGCCAAGACGTCAACAGCAGCTGAAAAATGCTGGTGGTGATTGCAAAGTCCTGTAAATAGGATATGCAAAAAAAAAAAAAAAATCATTTTAGACTAGAGCAACATGGGAGGTCAGGTGATTTTGTAAAGACATTCGCGCCTTATTGAGGACTCGAAGACATGACCAGAAAACCTGCGGCCAGTCCGGTTCAAGCCCTGCTTGTGGCAGGGTTTAGTTGTTTCTGACCTGTACGTCTCTTGTTGTTTTTAATTGAGGTGAACCCGTCCTAAAATGAATACCGTTAAATATTCTGGACATTAAAGGCGACTGGCTTGGTACTGACCACATCACTCGTCGAGTGTTCCATTGGTCTATAAATATATGGGTCGAGCAACGTATGTCCAGTATACCACCAGGAGTGTTAAAGGATCCTTAACTATTTTTTTAAAATGTTGCATATCCCTTACAGGATGTTGCACTCAACACCATCATTTTTTCAGCTGCTGTTGATGTACTAGGCACATTTTACGTTCAGAAGTTTGCCATTGCCCTATGAACGACCGGCTCTCATACCAACAAGTTATAAGACAACGCGACACGGTCTGCTGCACAAATCGGCCGCGACTGAGTTTCGAACGCCTGGTAAGCGGCTCACGAACCGCGTTTGCAAGGCTCTGGCCACAGAGACGGCCAACTATTTACTATTTACTTACAACTATTTAACCATTTAGACCAGTGGTTCTCAACCTTTTTTGGCCCACGCTCTCCTTTACCATATGTTCAGAACGTCATTCCCCACTTTCGAATTTCCTCCCTATAAATCCCCCCCCCCCCCCCCATACTTACACAGTATACATAAACATGGAAACTAAATTTAATAACACATACTAGAAGAAGTCTAGACATCTACATAAAGCGTGATTTGCGGGTCTACTTACGTTATAAACCGAATTTCATTGGCTTATGGGAATGTCCCGAATGCTGTGATGTCGGTTCCTAAATCAATCAATCAATCAATCATTTCATTAGGGCGAGAAGTACAGAGCCGTGAAATTTAGAGGGAAAAACAATATCAAGTAACTGGTTCTTGTATTAATGCGATCTTGAAATAATCTTAATTCTCCCCCTGGAAACCCAAAAATTCCCCCCTGGGGAGTGGGGGGGGGGGGGAAATTCCCCACCAGTTGAGAACCACTGATATAGACAGCGCAGTGGCTTAGGGACATTGAACGCGTTTCACAATTCCTCGACATGCAGAGTCGAGAGTTTCAAATCAACCCACAGATGATTTGGAAACATAAGCCTTGCGTTGATTTAAATCTTATGAACGTCCGTCGTTTAGGAAGTAATGGCAAACTACCGAACGTATTAATTGTCTAGTCTATATCTATAAAACAGAGTGTATGTGTGTGTGTAGTTGGCTATGTATTGGATGCGTTCGATAACGGTACATCCGATTGAGATGAAATTTTCTACACGTCTTCCTTTCATTCCTGTGCAACCGACTGTAATAGTTTCTTAGTGTAAAATCGGCTACTTACTTAATAACATTTAATATTTCATTTTTCATTATATAATTTCTATATAGCAGGGGGACTTCACTCTAGAAAAGTTATTTCAAGGGGCATAACTTTTAATAACATTTCTATATACTTTATAGTCATATTGTTGGACTTACTTGCACTATTGTTAAACTCTTTGTCTATAGTTATTTAGAGGCATATGAGTTATAATAAATAATGATATAATCTTTAAGGCATTTTCAAAGTTTTCATAAAAATAATGCATAATGCATAACATTGTAACCCATCTTTTTCTGCTTAAAGAAGTTATCAACTGTCATGTCGGTGATTAAAAACAGTTTTCATTAAAAATAATGGATGGTGTGTGGAAGGACATTCTTTTAAGTTACTGTGCGCCAGGAGCTGGGCGAAACCACGCCAGGTCAGATAGACAGACAGACAGACAGATAGTCGGGAACGGGAGCTTATTTGACTACTTATATGAATTAAATGACATGCTCCCCACCAGGGACTGGGTGAAGCCAGGCCGGCTCAGACAGAGAGACAGACAGACAGACAGACAGATTGTCGGGAACGGGAACTTATATGACTACGTATTTGAATTACATGAGATGCTCCCCACCAGGGACTGGGTGAAGCCGGGCCGGGTCAGACAGACAGACAGATAGACAGACAGACAGACAGATAGTCGGAAACGGGAGCTTATATGACTACGTAAATGAATTAAATGAGATGCTCCCCACCAGGGACTGGGTGAAGCCGGGTCGGGTCAGCCAGACAGACAGACAGACAGACAAACAAGCAGACAGACAGACTGATAGATAGATAGATCCCCTCCAGGACCTGGGCGAAGCCGGGCCGGGTCAGCTAGTAAATCATAAACAGGCAAACAGTACTGGGGTTGATTGCGCCATCATGTAAAGGACACGCGACTATCTTTTCTTTTTGCTAATCATACCCTAATGTATCAAGGTGTGAAATGTGTCCTTACTTAGCCTGTATTCTTCTTCTTCTTCTTCTTCTTCTTCTTCTTCTTCTTCTTCTTCTTCTTCTTCTTCTTCTTCTTCTTCTTCTTCTTCTTCTTCTTATTATTATTATTATTATTATTATTATTATTATTATTATTATTACGGCTTCAGTGTCAGCCCAGCCTTATAAAATGTGTACGGTATCATTTCATATTTTTCTGTGAAGTATCACGGTAGGAAAGGCGGCGAGGCAGGGAGCTGGTCAACTCACCCCGTTTTGCGGCCTAGAATATATGAAGGCCTGAGAGTGCACGTCCGAACGCAACATCGGCCGCGGACTACCTTCACCTGTTGCTGCTCTAGTTCAAACAGCTTCTTTCTCCCAGCCCCTCGTTCACCTTCGCCATTTATATGAAGACCAGTGAAATCGATTGCTCGAATTATAGCGCCCGGGCACAGCCAGACAAAGGACATGACAGAATATTTAGAGTGGTCTCTCTCCCCGCTCGGCAGCTTAACATTTCGGTCGTTCTTGCTCTCTGTACTTTCAGTACCAGTCAATGATACAAGAATAGCACGGGCATTGTCTGCTGTACTGTCAACAAAAGTACTAGTAACAGGAGAGGGAGAGGGGGTGGGGGTAGAGATGGGGAGAAAGGGAAGAGAGAGAGAGAGAGAGAGAGAGAGAGAGAGAGAGAGAGAGCGAGAGAGAGAGAGAGAAAGGGCGAGACAGGGAGAGAGTGGAGTGAGGGGAGAAGATATATGGGATAGAGAAGGAGGGATGGAAGGAGAGAGGGAGCGAGAGGGAGGAAGGAAATGAGAGAGGAGCGAGAGAGTGAGCGAGAGAGAGAGAGTGAGAGAGAGAGAGGAAAGAGGGGAAAGGTAGGGAGCGAGCGAGCGAGAGAGAGAGAGAGAGAGAGAGAGAGAGAGAGAGAGAGAGAGAGAGAGAGAGAGAGAGAGAGAGAGAGAGAGAGAGAGCTGCAGATCACATTTCCTCGTTTGTAAATAAGGACAATGAGAGAACAAACAGAAAATCACAGAATTGGGTAATCATGAATGTTATTATTTACGTTTGCTGACTTCAGGTTGCAGACAATTAAATCCATGTCCTTGGGCTGTTCTGTTATTCTCCTGGGTAATGTTTCCCGTTCGTTGTGCACTTCATGTATTTAGTACAGACAGTTGTTGACAAACATCTTTCATCTAGGATATATACATCACAAATTCTTATTTTCTCATTCGCTTGCTTTGTACTCAAGCGTAGTCCATACGCTACTACTACTTCTAGTAGCACTGGATTGATAATTGCGCGTGGATTAGCTTTCACTATTAACTTTGTCAATAACCATGTCGAGGTTGAAGGCAAACTCTTTGACAAGCTGCACAAAGGTTGTTCAAAGTTGAAGGCAAGCTCTCTGACAAGCTGCACAGAGGTTGTTCAAGGTTGAAGGCAAACTCTTTGACAAGCTGCACAGAGGTTGTTCAATGAACACATTATCTTCCTTGGCCCAAATATTGTATCTTTTTTAAATTAATAATAATAGTAAAACTAGACTAAAATGGAAACATACTGACTAATAAAAAGAAATCAGTTGCATCGAGAATAAGTGTGCTGAATTGCTATATAGAACCGGACTTTTGTATGGATGTGAAACGTAGTCAATGAGCAGACAAACTGAAAAAAAAACATCTAATGGCAGTGGTTTCTGTTGAAATTTTAAAGAATACCAAGCTCAGCCAGAAAAACCAATGAGCAAGTCCTACAACAGGCAAACGATAACCGCAAACAAATTCGTTTGGGCATGTTATGAGAAGAAATAAATTTGAGAACTTGGTGACAACTTGCAGGATTGAGGGGAAAAGAAGAAGGGGAAGGCAGAGAAGTAAATATCTGTGTGGTTTGACCACATGGCATGGTTGGGACAAGAACACAGAGCTGATCCACGACTCTGGTAATGGTCTGGCAAGAATGAGACAACAAGGAGTGACGAAGGGATCTGGCCGACGCTCAACGCTCAAAGGAAAGGCGAGACGGACTTATAATCAGATTGCTACTTGTACTATTAGTGTTGGAACTCTTCGCTGGCTGCTGAGGATGGGGACGGAGCGCTTATGGGAATACCCCGAATGCTGTGATGTCGATTCCTGAATCAATCAATCAATCAATCTGGTAATCGTGTAAGACATGCCACCCAGGTTTAACCGGCATGTGACATGATGAATGAACACTAGACTCCTTAAGTCAAGACTGACTATGGCTCCAGTCAGACTTCATGGCGTGCCTTTCGGTAAGTTCTTCTTGTCCTTACTTGTTGAAGTTTCGCCTTTCACTATATTCCAGATGATTCCTTACAGTGCGTCTCCACGAATAACGGTCATAACGAAGTCAGAGGTCTGTTCCTTCCAGATTGTTGTGTCTTTGGGCGACCTGTTCATGTCTGGCTTACTGGAAACTTTGATTTGTTGTCTGGGCGTCCACTTGTCCTGTTACAGCTTACCAGCTAAGTAAGTATAGATTGGCCGACTGATTATTGACTGATTCAAGCATCGGTATCATGGAATATCAGGGAACCCATAGATGCTCCGTTACTGGCAGCAAACATCCCCGAGAAGAGAGACTCCACTTTGGAATACGTCCGTTTAGCATTTGGTATATATCACCATTGTATTAAGCAACATTTGAGCAACTAAACATGGTTTTTTGACCAGTGAATGAGAGCATATCTGTCTTTCCAAAAGATGCCAAAGATAATAGGCAGACATCTGAAATGTTAAGTCTGGCCTCTTGCTGGACATAGGCTGCATAGGTCCACACTATTGTATAGAGTTGACGATGTTAGCTGTACATAATGTAGACTGACTCTCACTATCTGACGTTTCTGAATACATGTTTTCTGAGACGCAAGAAAATGCCCGCAGCTTTACTGATGCAGTTATCAAGTTGGCTTGGGGAGGTGAAGAAGAGCTCTGCAACACAGAGATAGATGTCCAACCAACCAGACAACCAAGCTTAATTATTTCATTACAAGGTTTGTTCCACTTCTCTAAAAGAGTGCAGACGGCAAGGATACCAACGTCCACCCCTTTCTGATTGTTTAATGACTACAACATCAACATTAATATTCTATCGTATGGCAGGAGTTTATTATTTAGACAATTGTTTACTTTTATTACAAAAATCGATATAGTGGACGGACAATGTGATCTCCAAAGTGTACAGACACATAGTATGAGGACCACTGTTTCCAGATAGTCATTCCCCCGAAGTCTCTGTGGTTACTCTTCGTGTTTAATAGGCGAACATTTTATGGGATTCCCTTTACTATTTTTAGACACGGCTTCCTGGTGTTCTTATGTTATTGATCGGTCTAACAAGATTGATGGCCTGGTTTCTAACCAGGGTAATGGCCTACAAGAACAGGTCAATATTTTCACATACATTTTAAAATTCAGCTGCACCTCAGCCCCAACCAACCTTTGCGTTTGACAGATTCATAGGTGGCGAGCGTGAGTCAGTGACAGATTTGAAAATAAATCAACGGTCCCCAATGTGTTTTTCCAGGGGCTGCTTTTCAGAAATAAAATTGTGCATGAGATAAAAGGAATACTGTTTTCTTCTTTGCTGTTTTCGATGTTGTGGTTGTAAATAACAGTGAAAATATGAAGTATGTAATGTCAGCTTTACGATAAACACTTAAAAAAATAAAATAACAAAACATAGCTTCCTTCGTGAAACAGAAACGGCAGACATGGGCAGAGGTGACATGAACATAACTACTAACACATGAATGTATTATCTGCGGAAAACCGACATTTATATCTGCAAATCTAACCATTAGAGAACTCATGTTTGCGGACGACCAAGCACTAATAGCAAAATCAGAAGCTGAATTACAAGACCAAATAATAATCTAAACGAAATATGTAGGGAACACAACATGAAAATTAGCACAAGTAAAACAGAGGTATTGCCTATAACTAAAGAAGAAAAAGCAACAACGATTCACCTAAACGAACATTCCGTGAAACAAGTAAAGAGTTTCAAGAACCTAGGAAGAATAATATCATCAAATGACAAATCAGAAGACGAGATAAAAAATAGATACAATAAGGCAAACCAACTCATTGGACAAATGACACTAATACTAAAGAACAAACATGTATCAACAACTACTAAGAAAGCACTTTACAACACAATCTTCCTACCAACTCTATGTTACCAATGCCAAACCTGGACAATGACAGAAAAAGAGAAAAGAAAATCACAACAGAAATGAGATTCCGGAGAAGAATACTCAATGTATCAAGACGAGATAAGATCAGAAATGAAGAAATCAGGACTAAAGTGGGAGTTATAGCTGCACTAGATTTTATTAGAAGGCAGCAAGTCAACTGGTTTGGCCATGCAAGTAGGTTACCAGCTAACAGTATACCATAACAAGCAATGATGTATAGACCAGAGGGAAGCAGAGGAAGAGGCCGACCACGTAAACGATGGACGCAGGGAATAACAGAGTCCATGGGATTATCGATACATGAAGCCCATAAACGGGCACTCTCCCGCTGTTTATACTTCACCTCGATACCGCACGGTACAAGAGGAACATGATGAGATGAGATGAGACGGTCCTCCTTTCAAATCGAGCTAATGGATTTTAAATTTTAACAGTTAACTCTGTTAAAAGGCACAGCGAAGATCACACCGTTTAACACACACATACACACGCACACACGCACGCACGCACGAATATACGCACGCAGCAGTAGATGTAAGCGTGTTTAAGAGGGTAAATATAGAATTTTATTAACAATTGCTGGTCCTTTGTCGGATATCGCATTCACCCCCAACCCATATTGGCTGTTTGTGTTTCAATGGCCAATTTCGCGCTGCAGTAGTTTGCCATTGCTTACTGTAAGAAAAGTCAACGTTAAAGTCTAACTGAATGTCGTGTGGAATGAACCTACTACCCCATCATCAGCGGAAAGAGTTTTAGGCTTGAAGGCGTTAAACCTTGTCACGAAATTACTAGAGGTCATCGACCCTAATGATCAAAGGCCAGAGATCGTCGGTCTATACCGCTACAACTTTTTTGTTGTGAGAACGGGTCCCCGATCAAACATGATCAGAACTCTTTGAATGCGGAGAACGGAGTTCCCGAGAGCAACGGAAAAACGATATCAACGGAGATTTGTCTATATCAAAGGAGATTGTCGGCATGTTTTTGTACGAGGATCAAAAGACGAGAGAAGAGCAGGGGCTACATGGTAGGGGGAAAACCAGTGACGTCATACAGCAAAATTCGATACTGTCTGTAAATCATGTTTTAAATTCAGTGTGCTCACGAGGATTAAACCGGGAGGAAGTGTTTACCAATTTTTGGTCCAATTAAAAAAAAGGAATTACAATGTTTCATGTTGTTTAAAGGCAACGGACATATGTACATGATGTGCATGTGTACTTCCAATTCAGGACGAGAATAGTTTTTATAAGGTAGATAGTGATGTAGATTAGAACTCTAGCATAGTGAACTTGCGTGTGTGACCGAAGTATAGAGTGTTGGCAGCAGTAGGCTGAGGCGTGACTTAGGTTGTGTCGAGTGATGTGTCATTGCACTCGGTAGGGTAAGAACAATGATATGAGAAGATAGTCTGCAAGATGGTGAAAGGGTGGGGAGATAAAGGATAGGTCTATGCTAGGATATTCTGGTAGAGGTGTCTACTGGGGTTTCTGTGCTTTTCCTTTGGCTTTTATTTCTTTTACCCCGTCTAGGGTAATGTGATGAACTCCTGTCTTATGCCAGAGTTCAGTTCTATGAAAATATAGATGTTACTGTCTGAGTACAGCCTTAGGCCTACACTCACCTATACTGAGTCTGAGTCGGGTTGATACCACCTGGTGTTATCTCTTCGACAGGTTCCACTGAAAGTGAAAGTACCTACAGTTCTGAGAAGAAGAAAATGGCAATACTCTAATGCAGTGCTAACTGACATCAAGCTTTGAACGCTATTTCTCAAAGAAGGTCAGACAATTCCTAATCTTAAGTGAACATAAGAAATGAGTCAATAGAAGAGAGACTGATAAAAGAAAGTAGTTCAAGCAACCAAGGAATTATTAGCCATAATATTTATTCTAAGAAGGATAGAAAGGGAAAGACTATAAATCAAATAACATTTTCCCTGCTTAAGTGATTATTACGTTGATTGACTGACAGCAGTGTGTTGGCGATATATTTTGTTGGACAGTGTTTGTGGTCGTTCATACATGGACTATAGTAAATACCGGTTTATCGGCTGTGTAGAAATAAAGGACACGAACTAACCAAATCACTCAGTGGTGACCAGACTTTTCAAACTTTCCAGGATATATTGGAATAAGTCAAAAATCGGTCGGAGAGACACATCATCGGGTGAGCTCCTTCCAGTTCTGTGCTGTTGTGAAGTCGAATGGCCGTAGCATGATGAGAAATGTGATGCTGATCCTAGACTGAATAGTCCTATCTCACATACACGATAGACTACACCACAGATTTCTATACACTATACACACACCTGACATAGTTTTCTTCATTAAATAATTTTATGATTTGTTGGAGGACAGTGTTGTGTGGGTGTGTTCTGGAGGAATGTGAAGAGGGGTATTGTCTTGTGGTAAGCGGAGAGAAAGAGAGAGATAGATAGGGATAAAAAGACTGAACGGGGTGTGTGTAGAAAAAGGTCCGACAATAGAACAAACTGAATAAAGGGTATTTAAAAAGTGTGCTTGTTGATTCTACTTTCCCCCCAGGGACGACAAGCGACAAACCTCTGGACCACGCCATAACTAGTAGAATCGCCCAAGTATAATCAGCTTTCACACGAAGAAAACAATGCTATGCAATATATCTTTGTCAGCCTATGTGAGAAAAAGCGTTCTTAAGAAATATGTCGATACAATCCGGAAGTGAATCAGTGAGAATTAACAGACTTGTGAAATATTATATCGAAGCACCATAGAGACACCATAGACAGTTAAAACAAGTAATGAATACTCGTAAACGAAATTAAATCTCAAAGATAACAGATTACTTACATCAGAAGACAACTTCATTCTTTGGGTGCATCATAAATGGATGGAAGCTGGTGTGCGTCGTCATAACAAGAAAGTTGGATGGGAAGAAATGAAGAGGGAGACCAAGAGAGAGGATGCAGGATAATTTGACATCATGCCATGGAGATGGAGAAACACTTTGAAGTTGACCTCCCTAGGAGCAAGATAGTGTGAAAACTTTTTCATCCGTTAGGGCGAAATGTCTTTGTTTGTTTGCTTTGTATAGTTCCGGCAGTGGAATGCCTAAATGGATTCAGGAGATCACAGCATTTCTGTTGACAACCAGAAGGAAAGATGCCAAATCTGTCTAGAACAAGGGTAATCTCGAGTACATGGTGTTGCAACAGACATATACACAGGCCTAACAGGAAGTCACCTGTATAGTCTAGCTATAGGTGAACACATGATGTAAGGCAAGTACCGTCCTCCAGGAGAAGAATAAGTTGCAAAAAATGTCAAAATCTGAATTGTTTGTCCGTTGGCATTCAGACGACACTGTTAAGACTGACCGTTACACACATCGAACGAGAACACAGGACATTAGACTTCAAAATGTTGAGAGTATCTTCATGGAAGAAGAATCAGATATTGACAGAGAAAACTATGTGTAATTGCAGCTTCTGAAGAATCAACTTCCTATTCTATGCAACTGGGAACTCTGGTAGAAGATATTAAGGAGACACCGGGTGATGTTGTCCCAGTAAACTTTCAATATTTACATATTTTAGCAGCAGTCCTGTTTCCAGATCATTGTCACCCTGCGATTCTACTAGTGCCCAATCATTGACTACACTTATGCCAACATTATAAGCAGAACTAATGTCATCATTATCTGGTTTGTCACAAAGAAAAGTGGCAAGAAAGTGAACAAATGGAGGCGTGACTTGGTGAACATCATGGCTGTCTATCACTAGTGGGACGTTAGCATCCGTTAGATACCATGGGCAATCCACTCAACTGACTTTCATGTGAGGGACGAAGACGCAGCAAAGAAAGGAACTAGCCTTCAAATTATATCCATGGTGTCTGCCACAATTCTACAACAGGATAACCATTGATATGTCGTTATGTCAGTACTACAGAACTCAATGTTTGAAGTACACAGTGACAGTCCTGTTTCTAACAGCGACACGCCAAGATTGTAAAAATGGATGGTTTGGGACAAAGATGTATGTTACAATGGCATTGTTATAAGGACATCTGTGACTCTGAGGATGAAAGCTGCTCTTTTAGTGTCCCATGTGAGACGGGTACTTTGGTCCTGGATGTCAGTTTGTGCATGAGGCAATCACAGACTGATGTCACTGGCCATGATGATTTACATGATACATCTCTTACACCGAGACTGTCACATCCATACAGGACAATGTTGTTTGGGATGCTTCTGAAACACATCAGTACGTTTGTTTCATAGTAGCACGGGATAACTCGGGGAACATATGTAGAAACACAACTGTATTCCTTGTGGATGCCATGGTTGCCAGCACAGTGGCATCATACACAAATTCACTATTGAGGGAGCTATGGCAGCTGACGTGTGTTTCCTGTGGGTCGTTGGAGGTAGATATATAGCCTTAAAGAAGTGTACAGTGCTGATATCAGATTCCCACTCAATGTGTTGTCGTGTCCTAATGGCACTGTATGTAAACTCAGGGATTGATGATCACACATACAGCCATGCGTGTCCAAATTTCCTGCGCGACACTTGGAGGTTGCCATTTACTGCTCCATATGTGCTGCAAACAGTGGTCATATACAACTGTGAATTTGAAATGCAACGCTTGGGCGGGTTTAGACTACCTTCAGTGCTGATGATACACTTCTAGATATGTACACGGACTCAAAGAACCGTCCGAAAGTCGATAAGTCAAGCTAAGTCAAGCACGAGGTTTTAACTCATGGGTGGTGTGATCGCATACTCCACTTTTGTGAGATGCAAGCTTACAGCAATGGAAGAATTGATGCAATTGCTACTAATACTGAAGACAACAAAGGTGAAGAAGGTGCTGTGTCAGCTGGTGACTCACAGTCACAAGGAACTTCCAGGAGACTTTTTCTGACCTCGTCTTTGAAGACTAACTTCTGCTGCTCAGGAGATCGCTGACGCAGCGCAGTGGTGCACATTGTAGGGAGCGCGGTATTTCGGCATGTTCAAATATGATTGGAAACAGTTCTTCGCGGTTATTGGCAGAGAACAGCAACACCGAAGATACTATCTGGGCTTTCTTCATGCACTAACACAGGGTACAGAGTTGTGCAGTGACCTTAGCTGTGTCTTGTATTATGAACTATTCGATATTTGATCTATAGTGTGTTTTAATTGTTTGTTGTTCCCCGTATACATTGATATAATGAGTTCGTCAAGGGGGTTGAGGAGTTATACCTTCTTGTCCCCGGGTAGATGGGACCCGTTAGCTATTACAGCTGTCCATCTAGGACAGTGGTTCTCAACCGGTGGGAATTCCTACCAGGGGGGAATTTTAGGGTTTCCGGAGAAGGGGAGAGGGGAGAATTAAGACTATTTCAAGATCGCGTTAATACAAGAATCGATTACTTGATAATATTTTTCCCTCCATACTTCACGGTTCTGACTTTTCGCTTTTCTTAAATTCGTTTTATAACGTAAGTAGACATGGAAATCACGTTTTATGTAGACGTCTAGACTTGTTCTATTATGTGTATTAAATTTAGCTTCCATTTTTACGTATATCGTGTAGGGGCAGGGGAATTTATAGAGAGGAAATGCGAAAAAAGGGGGATGCCATTCTGAACATATGGTGAAGGGGTGCATGGCCCAAAAAAAGGTTTAGAACCCCTGATCTAGGAGATGGAAAACTCCAATTATAAACCCCAAAATTTAAGGTGGACCAACGTGCCTAGGACTGAATGGTCACTGGTGAGCTAGTCGTGAGAGTGGAACGTCTGGTATGCGGGCGGGACGGCGCCAAGCGTATGGACTCCTGCAGGCAAGCAGGCTCTACTAAAGTGACCGGTTAGTTCCTTCCTGTCAATCAAACCAATCAAGGAAAATATAAAGAATTATCGCCGAAGCAACGGAATGGGGGGGGGGGGAGGGGGGCTTTGTGCTCGATACCTTTGACAACAGCCTGCGGGGAGTAAATGAGGCGGAGGAGAACAGGTAGAGTAGAGGGGGAAGGAAAAAGGAAGAAGAGGGCTAGAGCCAGAAGAGGTAGGAGAAAAACAGATCGTTTGGGACTAAAAATTATATGGGTTGGGCATTGGAATTGCCGTAGTGCAAAGCAGCAAGGACCAATTTTGGAGAAACTGGTCTACGATTTTAATGTCTTGGTGTTACAAGAACTGAAGACAAACTCTTTTAAGTGCCTTGGCTATACATGTTACATTAACCCAACCGGGCAGGGAAGACATGGGAAGGATCTGGTGATCAAGGATGGTTTACAGCATTCGATACTGGATATGAGTTGGTGGGGTCAGGAAAGTAAAGACGTGCAGGGGATCCAGATTACAATCGGAAGATACAACTGGAACGTAATACTTATAGATGTAAGTGGGGAATCTCGCGTAAGCAAAGAAATTGGAACTGTTTGAACTTTGAACCGTTCAACGGATATCCAGGTATCTTATATGTAGTGACTTCAATGCACGCACCAAAGAGTATGACAGGTCGGGAGAGAACAGACAGGGCACTGCTCTTGCTGAGGCCCTGCTTGAGTTGGATGTGGTCTGTCTACAAGATGGGACACCAACTAGGCTGGCAATGAGACCGGGGGACCCTGACACGGCAATCAACCTGGCACTTGTATCCCAAGATGCAGCATCAAATATAAAATCCGGTATCCTTGGGGATCATGAAAGCGACCACCAACCCTGCTCTATACTGTTACCTAAGTCCAGCATAGTCAGGGCTATAAGAGCCCGCAGAGCATTCAGTTATGATTGTAACCACTCTTCGTTATTGGGGCGCCTTCGATCACAGAGACATTCTAAACCAACAAGAAGACTCTTCGCCCAATCACCATGGTGGACACCAGAGGTGGAGAAATCATGGAAGGAAAAGATGGCGGTCATAAGGAATTGTTAGAGAGTGCGGAGAGCAACAAATTCACTTGCCACAGAATTGGAGGAGGCGGAAAGGTTTATAAAAGTAAAGGTGCAGGAGTTTAAACTCCAGGAAGCAGAGGCAAAAAGGATGAAGTGGGAACGGTTTATAAATGTAGTCGGCGGGGATGTAACATTGAGTAAATTCTGGAAGCTGCACCGGCAGATGAAGAGACAGGCGATGCCTGGTACACATGGCACCGTTTATGATGATAACAACCGACCTATGACAACTGACCAGGACAAAGGGAAGTCTTTTCTTGCACGATTTTTAAAACAGACGGATAGGCAAGATAGGGCTATTAGAGTTATGATCAGAAAAGCCTTGTCATCAGTCATAAGGAAGAAAGACTGTGAGGTTATGGTGGAGGATATTAAACGGCTACTGAAGAGGGCTAAAGACACAGCGCCAGGCCCCCCCCCCCCCCACGGGGTGAGGTACATCCATATGAATAACATGCAGGAAGGGAACTTGAAGGAGATGGCTCTTTGTTTCAACCTAAGCATGAATACGGCGGAAATAAACCTGATTCGCTGCACAGTTACCTAGTCCCACTTTCAAAGCCAGGTAAGGATAACTTCAGACTTAATGGATACCGAATCATAACCCTGCAAAACACCTTTGGTAAAGTCCTCGAAAAGACAGTAGCCCGCATGCTCCAGCAACATCTGGAAAGTCGTAATCTGCTTCTCAAAGGGCTCAGGAGTTACTAGCCTGGGAAGGACCCCTGGGACAATGCGGCTACTTTTGCAATTGATGTCTATGAGCCCTTCCATGATAAACAAGAGACAGTGGCGGTAGCTCTTGACCTGAAGAATGCTTATAACAGGGTTAGGTATGATCGGTTGATATACACTCTGTCGGACATAGAGGTTTGCCTTTGCCTTGTCAGATGGTGTAGCATGATGGAACAGAATCCCCATTTCCAGTCCGACACATTTCATAAATATACTTTAAGTCTTAACGGGGACCATCCCAAATATAAGGGCTATTCTTAGATCGTATGTTCCAGAACGAGTTGGGGGAGGCGGCGGTATGCACTTGTCTTTTGATTGGTTCATAAGTAATGAGCCCACGCTATTCCTGGGCCATATTTTAAAATCTAATTAGTTTGAGCGGGGATCTCACCAGGAGCGGTCGCTAGAGTGATGTGATGACCCAACAATGCTCGTAAAGATTCAATAATATATTGTTCTCTGGACAATAGGTACCACTTTAAAACATACTTTAATGTTGTGGCTAAACCTAATGTACGAAAGAGAAGAATATAAGAGTATTTTATGAATAAAATGTGAAAGTGGAAAACCTAACTTCTGTGCGCCAGAATTCTGAATATTGCTTCTTCAACCTTGACACGTCTTTCACGCTGTATACTCCAAGTGCATATCAATCCCTTGTTGTGACTGGTTGCGTATGTTTGAGGAATGTAGTACACTCATGCAAATTCGCAAACCCAAACCCCTTGTGCATTCTACATGTCTAGGATGACTTATTCTTAAAATCAACTGTACCTTTGCTCTCGTGCGAGTTAACAAATGGCAGTCTGAATGGGAATGAGTGATGAAACATGTACAAGTTCCTTTGTAAAACGCAGAGAATGATGGAGTGAGTGAGTTGGTGATTTAATAAATAGCCTCTCACATTAGTAGAAAGAAAGATGCTTCAAATATCCACATGTAAACAGGACGGTGATGGCACGCCAGAATTGCTAAGTCCATGTGATGCCTGGTAGCTATAAGCTCAAGAGAATTAATACAATTTCTCTTTGAAGTATTACACTGTTACCTTTACTGTTGGATGGTTCATATAAACTAGTTCCTAAGAGAACCATAGGTGTGTGAACCTGTGTCTCAGTTGGCTGAATATAATGTATGGCTCATGCAAACTTACAAGGACTAAACATGTTTTCCACATATGTGCTTGGTGCATATGTGAACAGTTGTTATGCAATTGAGCTTCTGTTACCTACTGTAGTAGACATGAAAATTACTCAGTGGGGAAAGAGCACATGATGATGATGAAGATGATGTACCTGTGAGTCAGGTCTGTCTGAGAAAAGGGGTGAGGTCTGGCATTGCTGTGTGAATATGGAATAGGACATTCATGCACCAACATCACAGCCATAGGAATGGATGTCTGGTCTGCTAATTTGGTAAATGCCATTAGTTAATACATAATGCATATTGCAGTTGTAAATGCCTATTTTCCATTTCCCTTCACAATGCCTGTCCCATGTTGCTATGTCACAATGATTGCTGTACTGTGTCTGGTCCTCCTTGTGCCCAGGTCTACTGTGGTTCAAACATGGTGGAACTTAGACCACATAAATGCTTGTAATTGTGTTAAGCTACCCTGTCTCAGCATATGGTCTTGTGATTACCACAGTACATCAGAGTGAAATTCACTACATCATCAACCTTAACCTTCCCCATCTCCATCTGTGTATGTTAATGTATGATAACATCATCTTTTAACACATGTGAAGAGATGTTGTGCCATTCTATATATCAACAGAGAACAGAGGATGGAGGAGAGGCATCCATATATCATCTGGGAAAACTAACCAGTAGTCCCAGAATCCAGAACCAACTCTCTACAAGTGAAATCTTCTAGAACCCACAATATGGGAATTTCCTAGAGACTTTCAGCTCAGCTCTCAAACAGCTGGATATAAATAAGGGAGAAAAATAGTTCTGAGGACTCCAGTGATCATAATTATCAGAATCATCTGAGAATGAAAACAACAAGTCTGGTTGTTAACCCCATTCAAGACAACTTGTGAAATGACTGGTGCAATGGATTGTTTAGCTAGGACTTATCTTAGTTAATCTCCAGCCTGGTGCTCACACAGTGTTTTCAGAATGAAGACTTGAGATAGACTGAGTAGGAAGAACGCTGGGACATGTTTGTATCTTAGATCTTCCTCTACAGGAAAAGTAGAACAAATTCCTAAGTGTCAACTTCATGAACAGTCAGCGTACGTGAGATAGACTGAGGAGAAGGAAGAAGACTGGGACATGTTTGTATCTTAGATCTTCCTCTACAGGAAAAGGAGAACAACATCCTAAGTCTCAACTTCATAAACAGTCAACTCACCAGTGGAAGACAAGGCTGTAGCTTTTCTTCAAACTGTGACAGTAGGGGATAATTAGTCAGACTTGGAAAATCATCATGGGGAGAACTGCAACCTGAGCTTGTCCAACACCCATCATATGTGCTAAAAGGATTAAACAGACCAGTGGAGCAGAAGGTCCCTATGCTTGCCCCAGGTTATGGCCTACCAAGCTTTTCCTTCAGTAACAGTAGAGGAAAGGATAAAAGTCAATTATGTAGTGGTGATTAGAGAGGAGAGGAGGAGTGGAGTAGTTGTTGGGTGGTGGAGTAAATAAGAAGTGTTGTATCTTGTTTATCAACCTGCATGTGTGACATATTTTATGCATTTTCTATGCAATAATTGAAATGTTGACATGACAGGAGATGAGGCAATGGTCACCACTCTACTTACCATCAACTCAATAAATTGTGTATTCAATGAACCAGTGTTCAAGTACATGTCCCCAGTGAATTTCTTGTACAATTGCTGTCAAGTGTTGTCTCTGGTGACTGTCTTAAGTGCTGTGGTTGGTTATACATATTGTGAAAAGTCCTGTATAGATGTTGTCAGGTATCTCATGATGTCTATCTTGTACACTTGTGGTGTAAACCATTCCTTGTGAATGTATGTTCCACTTTTGTCAAGAAACTGTCATGTAGATGTCCTGTCTAACAGATGTAATGTACAGTTATTGTTAAAGTTTGTTTGTCTGCAAAAATTGAAGGACTACTTGAACTGATATAGGTCATACTGACAAAATAAAGAAAGAAGAGATCTAGGTGACGGACGAACAGCACACTGGCAACATTATGTTGAGTGAGAGGGATCCTCAGTTGTCCAGGCGCTAATAGTTCAGATCTTTTCTGGCCTTAAGGGAACCTTTTACTTCTTTTATAAATTTCTGTGTAGATACATAGTGGTCTCACAGTGGGGGTTTGAGCCAAAGAAAAATGTTCTCCAAAAAGGCTATTGCGGGAATGATTAGCTCATTTGAGTGACCTCTAGACAAAACGTGCTAAATCATATCCTTTATCTTGTTATTTATTATTCAAGATATATCTCCAGAGAACACTACAAACTAGGTCCTCTGGCAACTCAATCAAACATGTCACAGATGGGTTGCGGCAGTCCCTTGTGAGCGTAAGGTTGCATTGCGTATAGGTTCTTGGATTTCTGATCCATGTACAATTACACCTGGGTTTCCACAGGGATCTGCCTTGTCCCCAATGCTCTTTAATGTCTACATCAGCAAAGTCGCAGCTATTGAGACACCAGGTGTTGGTAGAATCTTGACATTTGCAGATGATGTGCTGTTGTACAGACAGGGCAGAGATAGGGAAAGTTTGTCTGCAGATTTACAGGTGGCAGTAAACAGGGTGACAGAGTGGTGCAGGGACGCAGGGGCCTTTATAAACCCAGACAAGGCATCGGTTGGTGATACTCCCTGGATAACCGGATTGTGAAGGCAGGTGTCCCATGTATTATATTGAATGGATGCCCTCTTAGTAGAGAGAGTAAATTGAAGTACTTGGGTATCACCTTCGATAGGTGTATGTCTTTTAAAGATAATGTGGAGGATTTGGTGGTGAAGGCTGGTAAGGGACTTAATGTTCCGAGAGCGATGACAGCAACCGGGGTAGAGCAGAGGATGCTTTACAGGCTCTTTCAGAAGTTAATAATTTATGTCATTAAGTATGGTTTGTGGCTCCTGACAGTATCAAAGAGCCAGCTTGAAAGGTTGGAGAGCATACAAAATGCGGCCATACGGGTAATTCTGGGTTGCACAAAGGGCACCAATTATATGCCTGAGACATATCCTAGCGCTACCAACAATGACAGATGGGCATAGGGTCCTTCAGGCCAAATGGTACCTGAGAGTTGCTGCAGATAGGAATCACCCCTGGCATAAAGCAATGGATATGGTCAAAGGTCACCGGTCATAGACTGAGACGAGGCAGGTCTTGGATGGCTCAGGCTGAAATATCTATAGTCAGGTTTGTGACCTAGAGACCATCAATCGTGAAAAAGAGTGGGCTGAAGTACCGGCAGACAGGACGGACTGGCACAAACTGGGTCGTGAGTGCAGAGAATTTGCAGCGGGCTACACAGATTTTGAGGTGCAACAACTGATCAAGAGTAATACACATCAAGGTGACATAGTGATCTATACTGATGGGTCAGTGGTGAGAATCAGGCGGAGGGTTGGGGTTTCATTGCGAAGGCTAATGGACGATTATTGAAAAAAGGAGAGTATGGCATATGAGGCTACGACCTCCAGCATGAGAATGGACGTGGGAGCAGTCACAGCGGCATTTCATTGGTTGGAGGAGACAACTGCAACATACATTGTCTTCGTTACGGATTCAAAGAGTATGCTAAGTGAAGTGGAGAAAGGAATGTTTCGTGTGGAATGGCTCACCTCGCTTCAGAAGTCACAGATTGTGAGAATTGTATTGATTTTTTGACCTGGCCATGCGGGAGTGCGGGGAGATGAAGAGGCTGATATCCTGGCAGGGAATGCACCTCTTGGTGGTCGATTACCTATGGACAAGGGAGAGGTGGTCTTGCGCCTATGTGACCAGGTGAAGAAGGTGGAGGAACAAATTGAGAACTCGTATGTGGTAAGGATGAGATTGAGGGGTATTGGCGGAGGTTCTAGTAGAATCTCAAATCTGAGAAGGAAGACCAGGAGAACTTTAAATTAGATAGCGGTGGGAACGATTAGTAGTGTGACTCTTTGTTGGCTGTTGAACGAGAAGACGGAGCGCATATGGGAATGTCCTGAGTGCAGTGATGTCGGTTCTCAGCTGAAGTTAACTCAACTCAATGGAGAAATATCGGTATCAGAAATGATTGGCAGCATAGTTGTGAATAGACATAATGACTAGAGCCACATGTCAACTATAGAAGAAGGAAGAAGAAGAAGAATAAGAAGAAGAAGAAGAAGAAGAAGAAGAAGAAGAAGAATGAAGAAGAAAAGGAGGCAGAAGAATAAGCAGAAGAGCAGAAGATAGTAAAAGAAGAATAAGAAGAAGAATAGGAAGAATGAAGGAGAGGAATGAAGAGAGAAGAAGAATAAGAAGAAGCATAGAGAGTAATAATAGAAGAGAAGAGAATAAGAAGAAGTAATAGGATTAAGTAGGAGAATAATCATGTAAGAATAAGAAAAAATAAAAAGGAAAAATATGAAAGAAAATTAAGAAAAGAACAAGGAAAATATTTTAATAATAAAAGAAGAAAAAAGAAGAAAAAAAAAAATAAAAATTAAAAAGAACAAAATAAAAAGTTATCTTATTATTTTTTTATTTTATTTTCTTAATAAAAAAAATAAAATAAATAAAAATTTTATTTTATTTAAAAGTATAATAAATTATATAAATAAATAAAAAGATAAAATAAAAAATAAATAAAAAATAAGAACATTTTTTTTATTTTTTTTTTTTTTAAGAAATAAAATAAAAAAATAAGAAAAAAAAAAAAAATCGGTTCTCACCCCTTCTATTCTTCTACAATAATTATTTAAAAAAAACCACGTAAAACACATATAACATAACACGCAAAGAGATGCCAGATTGCCTTATTCTCCCCACATCAGTTACGGTGTCCGGTTACGCCGTTTGGCGACCACTGTAATTCACTAACCTCGCTTTTTTTTTGCATATCCTTTACAAGGGCATCGCTGTCAACACCAGCATCTTTCAACTGTATGTTGATTTCTTGGCAAGATTACGCTCAGTAGTTTGCCATTGCTTTCTGAGCGGCCGGCTCAGATACCCCGTAAGTTACCGATGCGATTCAAACCACTGCTGATTCTCACCGTCATCACGTTAACTACGAGAGTATACGAGATTACGGAGAAAAGTCGCTAACCTCTAAGCCAGGAAGCCGGCCACTAACCTCGCTAGTGAGGTCAAATAAGTGCGATTGCTGCTTGGGCAAAAGTCAGCACGACACGGGCATCTAGCCAGAAGATTTTCACCGTTAACACATGTTAACAGGGGCCAGAGGGGAGATCCCGGGTCGATTTTATAACCGTGTGGATTGGCGGTACATTTTAAGGTTATCCTGACATTGGGTATATTGTATGCATTAATGTTACTGAAAATGATTATGTCCTGTTTGTTGTCTATATATACGATGTTAAAGATCACATTGAGGTTGATGTGGCTCCTACAATTTGTCCCCTAGCTTTACATATATTTCATTTTCTTTCTTCGTGGAACTTAGTCTTCTCTTCTTCTGTCACTCTTTGTCCCCCCCCCCCCCATATACCTTAAACCAGTTCACTCAACACCCTTCCATTCTTAGCTATCCTATGCAGCTCCGCCCATGACCTCTCCATATTATTCATTTCTGTCCCTACTTCACTTCTCCATGCGTTTTAGGTCTTTCTCTATTTCTTTTGCGCCGCGGACAAAGGCCTTTCTTGTTATACTATTCTCAAGGTTTCTTTGTATGTCCTATCAAGCACCAGGGTCTTGTCTTGACAACTTGGTTCTCTCCATGAGCTTCACATCGGTGATTCCGTCATTTAATGTCACTCCTTATATGTTGCGCAGCACCAGTTAGTGAATATTTGCAATTTATGTATAATCGTTTCGAGCAATAAAGTAGTGGTAATTTAACGTTAGAATTGTCTATTCTAAGTTTGGTGCTAAGTTTAACTTCTTTTGACCTCCTCACATTTCCTAGTGTTTGTTGGAAGGGGGGGGGGGGGGGGGGGGGGGGGTGCCGCCGCCAAGTTATGTACTATCACTGGCGGCAATCCCAGTTTGTCAGAAATAGACTCGGGACAAAATCTATATGGCTGAAATAAAGATTAAGCCCCTGGATAACCAAAATGTACAGCTGCTAGTGGCCCGTTAATAATTACCGGGTCCTGGTATCCCCAACGGCTGGGAAAAGGGAAAGTTAGATGCCTAGGTTTATGTATATTGCTAGACTACTAGGCAGTGCAGGTTTTACTCCCTGACAATACTCCCCTCCCTAGTGTGTAAGTAAGTCCCCACCAATGTATACACACACTCACAAGTATGCACAATTGGAAAATAACAGATAACTATGAATTAAAACAAACTCTATCAACTTTTATTGTCTATCATTAATCAATGAATATATGATGGTTATCAGGATGATGATAGTGAAACTGTAGAGGTTTATGCAATACAACAATCGCATATATGTAGTGATGAAAAACATGTACATAACTCTAAAGTTACTTGTATCTTGTCAGGATATGTGGCCGGGTTACATGATCTGCCTCGATTCAAATAGGATTCCCATATGTTCTGCTACGGACAGCTATGGTCAGATAAACACAGCCGGTCGGTGTTCGGAACAGTGTTCCGTCCTGATGCCACCTGGTCCCTCCTCGTTGTCACTGCACGGGCAAACCTGGTGCTCTTGTTGAGAGCTTGGAAGACAATAAAGAATGTGTATACTCTAGTTCTACATCAATACAATCCTAGGTAATAATATAATCTATCACTCCCACATACGCACTCACACTGAAAAGTCTGGCATTGTCTCCCTTCCAGCTTTACTGCGTTCACTCCCCCCTCTCTGTCTCTGTCTCTGTCTCTGTCTGTCTGTCTGTCTGTCTCTCTCTCTCTCTCTCTCTCTCTCTCTCTCTCTCTCTCTCTCTCTCTCTCTCTCTCTCTCTCTCTATATATATATATATATATATATATATATATATATATATATATATATAATATATAGATATATATATATATATATTATATATATATATATATATATATTCATATCCTTTACAGGAAGTCTCAACCAGCCCCATCAATGTTTAGCTTTTTTGTGATTTTGTTCGCAATGTTAAGTTTATTAGTTGCCATTGTATTTTGAACTGTCGACGATCACATCATTGTGAAAATCAACATAAAGCGATCTGCTCCCAAATATCATGTAGCAGACTTTGAACCAAGTATGTCGGGATTGGAAACTGCCTTGACTACCCTGAAGTCCCAGATGCGCCGACGCGTATGCTCGTCGTAGTTATACTGTTGTCTGAAGTCACAGGCGCCGACGCCTATACTTGTTGGGGGTCATACATTTGTCTGAAGTCAGAGACGCCGACGCCTATACTTGTAGGAGTTATACGTTTGTCTCAAGTCACAGACGCCGACGCCTATGCTTGTAGGAGTTATACGTTTGTCTCAAGTCACAGACGCCGACGCCTACACTTGTAGGGGTTATACGTTTGTCTGAAGTCACAGACGCCTACGCCTATACTTGTAGGAGTTTTACTTTGTCTGAGGCCACAGACGCCGACGCTTATGCCTGTAGGGAGGTTATACGTTTGTCTGAAGTCCACAACTGAGGTTTCACCTAGGTAAATCATGTTTTAATTTTCTTGATTTATTCTCATTAGCTTTGTCCTTTCCCTGTGAATTTTAAAATCTAATTATTGTGACCTTCCATCCAATGTTGCTTGTTTATCCTGCATCTGATATCGCGCGTGAAACAGGCCGAAGCGTATTCTTGCAAACGTCATACGTTTGTCTGAAGTACACAAAGACAAAACATTTATATCAAGGGAACTGTGGATAGTCTCTGCTATATCGTTGATATACATACAAATGCCATAGTATACAGAGGACTCCAATTTGTGGGAAACCATGCTCGGTATCTTTATTAATGTTGTCTGACCATATATTTGCCCTCTTGCTGTTCTGTTTGTTAGATGTATCATAAACTGCTCATTAAAAACTGGACACGTAATTTGTGAACATGGTGTCTAACGAAATAAATTCAGGGCGTTGTTTTGTTTCTTCACCGTGCATGTTTCACTCGACATATGCACTGTGGTAATGGACCACAGAACGAGCTGTGGTCTGAGCAATTGCTTTTTTTCTGTAAAGCAACGTGTGCAGTCTGAAGCTACACTAATTAACACCATAGCGAACTCTGATAAAGATGAAAGAAAACAGGCAAGTGGAAAAGCTATTGATTTCTACAACGAACGTTGCATCATTATAAAAACAAACCTCATAATTGCAATTTTTCCGCTCTTGCACACGCACGCAAGAAGTAATCAATAACATAATTTAGATCTGTGATTCTTAAGCTTTTCCTGGCAAAGTTCCCCTTGTCTTATAGGCCACAATGTCAGAACCTCGCACAATTCACATGTACCCACAGCTTCTTTGTTAATCGCCTGATTGTACGCACCCGACATGCCGGAGTAAAGGCAATGAACGCGCAGACCAGCTGGCAAATATACTGTTTAAAAAAAAAAAGGAACGCAACATTTTTGGTGTTACATTTAATAAGGAAATTCGCTGATTGGACAAGTCAACCTATCGACTGTGCCCATCTAGTCATTAACTTTTCGTGGTTACCTGAATTATACTCACCACAGGGTTCGTGAGGTCATGAAAGAGGTCAAGGTCAGAACAACATTTTTGACAATAACTCGTGACAGGTTCATGATAATCCCGTGAAACTTACTGAACACAAACCTATCTTACCATAGTATTGAATGCCTGTAAAAGATTGACGCTCCTTGAATAAATAAAGTTGAAAATTCAATGCACAAGGATAGCTCATCTCACTACAGAACAACAAATCATCTTCATTGGAGGTTTACAGGCTGAACAGTCACAAGGTGTAGCAGCCAGAGAATTTAATGTGGCTAGAAGCACCATTAGTCACCTTTGGAGGCGATTTAAAGAAACTAGCTTAGTGGCAGAGTGGCCGCGCAGTGAAAGACCCAGAATCACAACTGCTGCCGAAGACCGCTTCATACGGCTGCGTCACCTTGGGAATCGATTTGCATGTGCGTCCTCCACAGTCCAGTCAATGCCAGGAGCTTGTCGAATTTCAGATCAAACGGTCAGGAACTGACTGCATGACGCTGGTCTTTGGACTAGAAGAACCTACAGAGGTCCTGTTCTTACGGACCGGCATCGGCAGAACCGACTGCAGTGGACGAATCAGCGTCGTCAATAAAATGTTGGTACAAGTTTGCAATTGAAACTGCAATAATGTTGCGCTTTTTTGTTTTTGTTTTTTGGAACAGTATATAATGCACCAATACAAACGGCAGGACGCTTGTACAGGACTGGTATATTCAACATGGCACGTGCTCTGCTCCCGGAGATTGACGAGGCACGTACCGGGAGTGAAGCCTGGTCAAGCAGGTTAATACCGACTTCGAGGTCAAGAGAGAAGATACCATAACTAACAGTGAGTATACTTTCATATGACTACTGCATCAAAGAATGCCCAAAGTGCAGTGACATCGTTCGACAAAACATAACTCAACAAAACTTATTAATCAGTCCACTGCAGAATAATACCTCACCATGGAACCTGCCCGCTGCCCAATGGAGGCAGTGCCGACAGTATGGGAATCACTGATGTAAAGCACACTGTTCAAAGTATGGTTTCAGTGTTTGCCAAGATGTCTTCTATGAAACATTTAAGTTCTGCAACAGGTGCGTTCTCTGTCCCATTGTTTATCATCGTGCGTGTTCTACGGCACACTGGAGTTATGTAACAGATGGGATATAACTGCCTTTATGAAAAAAAAAAAAAAACACAAAACTATTGAACAAAAAGGACACATTGCATCTAACCAAACTCCTACAGAAACCTCGATGGTGCACCGTGTCACAGTTTGTGTAACTGGTGACTCACTGATTCTATTTCACAACCTTTGACTAGTCCAATTTGAGAGAACCGCCCAGAAGATACGCCACAGCCAGATCTGCTGTTATGGTCGGATTCTTACAGCACGAAATGTAAGAACACAAGGTTGAAGAATGTGATTAATTAACTTACGTAGATCAAACTCTGGCGGAGAAAGCCCGATGTGCTACATGTACTACATTTAAATCTGTAATGCCAAAGAAAGCATTTAGAGAAAAATCAATCCTGATAACAAAGAATATAGAGTTTGAATTAACGAAAAGAATCCTCCCTTTCTACATCTAAAATTCAAAATAAATCCCTTAGCAGATGATGAGGTCACCACAATTCTTCTTCTCCTCCTCCTCCTCATCCTCCTGCTCCTGCTCCTCCTCCTCCTTCTTCTTCTTCTTCTTCTTCTTCTTCTTCTTCTTCTTCTTCTTCTTCTTCTTCTTCTTCTTCTTCTTCTTCTTCTTCCAGCCAAGGTCCTTACGTATCTGATCTCTTATGTCAGATTATCGATAGCAGAATACTCTCAGCTCCACAACTATTCCCCTTTTGAAACACCCCACACTCCACAAATATCAAACATACGATAGACAGATTATGGATAAATTAAAACTCCTATCTTTCCGTTTATTTTATTTTCAACCGCTCGTTCCCCGAGAATCCACCAACATTTAAAATCTGCAAGTACGTGTATGTCGATATATTGTAGTATTGTTCAAGTATACACATAAAAATTGTGCATATACTAAATTTGATTTCTTTCCTCCTTCCCCCACACAACATCCTAAACAACATAGTTCGTGTAGGGTGGGTAGAATGTTGCACAGCTGTGCACGCATTATTTATGCATTTCTGACGCAGCAAGCTGTTTGTAGCCTATTAACCTTATTCCATTTATAGACCAGTAAACGAACAGGCATTGACCTACTTTTTACGGCAGGGAAATTAAAACGAAAAAGTAAATATACCGTGAACACAGAATCAATGTTTCCATGGCCGTTGATCTCATTAGAACAGTGGTTCTCACCCTTTTTTGGCCCATGCCCCCCTATACCATTTGTTCAGAACGTCATTCCCCCCCCCCCCTCTTTTGAATTTCCTCCCTTTAAATCCCCCCCCCCCCCCCTTATGTAGTATACATTAAAACTGAAGCTAAATTTAATAACACGTACTAGAGCAAGTCTAGTCTTCTGAATAACACGTGATTTGCGGGTCTACTTATGTTATAAAATGAATTTGATTAGGGCGAGAAGTGCAGAACGGTAAAATTTAGAGGGAAAACCAATATCAAGTAACTGGTTCATGTATTAATGAGATCTTAAAATAATCTTAATTCCTCCCTTGGAAACCCTAAAATTCCCCACCCCCACCCCCCAGGGGGGAATTCCCCACCGGTTGAGAACCACTGCATTAGAACGTAGGTAGTGTCATAAATATTGTTTTCTCAACCAACTACGCACTGAGTAACCTAGTCTCTTAACTAGTCAGCTAGCCACCTAGCAAACAACCTACATACCTACTTGCCCATTTAACAACTTACCTACCTTAACTATTTACATATCTAATTACTTAATTATCTCACTACAGACTAATTTTCAAATTAAAAAATATATTGAGTGCATCATCGTATCGCCGCACTAATACGTCATGATAGCAAAGTCCTCCTGTGGATCATCATGAAGAGGGTTGAAAGTAAGCTAGAATATGAATGACATGGGTACAGGCAAGTTTCAGACATGACAACCAGGAGAACCAGCTTGGAGAAATGCATAGAGTACAATGCACATCTCCATCCTTGCTTGATAGACCTTCGACTGTATTCAACATCCGAAATTGTGGAACATTATGAAGGATATGGAGTTTCCAGCACAATTGATCCACTTAATTTAATTATTATAGCATGGTCAACAAGCAACTGTCAGAGTAGCCGGTGAAACATCAAATTAGTTTGAGTTGCAAAAGATAGTAAAAAGGGCTGTATTCTCTCTTCATACCTATCCAACATGTACGCAGAAAATGTAATGAGAAATGCCAAAAATGCTAAGACTAGGGATAAGTTTGTTCCATTTGTAATTGTTGGAAATCAGATTCCAGAACTCAGATATGCAGATGACACAGTTGTCCTCTCAAAAAGTGCCAAATGAATAAAAGAGCTGATCTTGTCTGTTAAGAGACAAAATTAAAATGAAAATGTTTTTTCTGACCTTAAGCAAACCAAAAATAATGTCTACGAACAAGAGCACATTTCAATGAAAGAACACAATCAACCATGAAGAAACTGAAAGTGTCACACACCGTGAATTCCTTGGCTCCATAATCAACAACAGAAAGAAGTTAGTTAGACACAAGCTGGTCATAGCAGTGCAGAGAGTATACAGTATAAGGAATCTATGATACAACACCAACATATAAATTAAAGTCATATTTTTCAAAACATGCATCTTCCCTATAGCAACATAGGAATGAGTCATTGATCATTTCAGACTCATCATCATCAAGTGCCATGCCGGCTGGCGTAGGCGTTCATGACTTTTCACAGATCTCGGTCTTTGGTTTTCTGGATTAACTCTACTGTTGATATTCCTCCATGCCACCTTTGCAATCCATCCAGCATCATTTCTCTTGGTCTGCCTCTGCCCCTCTTCCCCTGGATCTTTCCAGTTGTCACGATGTTCTCCAATGCCTCTCTTCTCATCACATGACCTACAAAAAGCTGTTTGCCTCTTTCTTATTGTTGTGTGTAATTTTCTAGTTTCATTAGCCTCTTTCAGGCAGTCCTTGTTAGTTATTTTAACATTCCAAAGAATTCGAAACATTCGTCTCAGAAGCCTCATTTATGTCGCTTCCAATCTCTTCCTAATTTGTTCATATACATTCCAAGATTTACAGCCATACAGCAAAATAGGTTCTATATAGCACTTCAGCACTCGCTTTCTTACATACAGTAGGGAGTCTCCGTGGCGAAGTGATCAAGCCGTTTGACTCGGCCTCTGAAGGTTGTGGGTTCGATTCCGGACTGCGTCCTTCGGTTCACGAGTGATTTTTTTTCTTTTCGGAGACTCCCGAGGTTCGACGCTGAAGCGACGGAGTTCGTGCTTTGTGCGACGCTTTCCGCGCTGTGGATAGAGACTAAGCCATGTGGGATAAACCCGGTGCAATGAAGTCGACCCTGTCGACTTTTAAGCGACATTTTTTTTCTTACATTCAATGATAGTGACTGCCATAGGCGAGTAAGGCTCATTGTTACGCCCATGGCTGATACGTTGTTTACTTGGCACTTGATGATATATTAGCATCAACAAAACTTGGGTTGATACCTGTGGTCTTATACCTCATGGACGAGATCAAAACCCAGATGAGACTGGTGGGCGCACGGAGCGTTCGTTCTGCCAGATACACATGTTGCCCAATGTTGACACCAGACTACAAGTCATTGGAGAGGTTTCTCTATGGTGCAAATATTATATCTTTCTGACTGTACAGTCGCACTTCTATACCAATACATTTTTGCCTGGCGATTCTGTAATCTTATCACTGTAGATATTTCTGTTATTATCTTATGTTCTGTTTAAGCTCCTCCACTCCACACAGTTCATAACAGCTACTCTCTAGAACAAACTCAACGCGTCTTGAATAACACAACACTAACGCATTTGTTTTTCACGTTCTATTCCTCAACACATCACGATGTACATCATCAGTTATCCTTATATTCGCACTACAATGTTACACGAATATACACTACATTTCTGAACGCACTAGTAAAATAGCGGCGTAATATTAGCCGTTGCTATCTTCATGACATTTGACAACAGCCACATACCTCAAAGCCCTTGTCACCTTCCTAAATCGTCTTTATTTGCTCCGGTGACAACCTCGGCGTGCCTCTTGTGGTCCACGATCTACGATTGTCATGTCTCTCAGGGGACCATATTTCATTATGCCATGAGCTACAACTTGACTCATGGCAGTGACTTATTGCATAAGATATTCTTCATTTTCTGAAATGCAGCTTTTGCATGCCCTATTCTGCTCTTAATCTCTGTTGTGCATCTTCCATCTGATGTTACAAATTTCCCTAGATATTTAAAACTAGCCAATTGGTGAAGAATTTTCCCTTCTATCTCTATTTCACATTTGGGTGTCACTTTTTTCTTTGATATCGCCATTATTACTGTTTTCTTGATTTTAAAGTAGAGTCCTTTCTTTGCACTCTCTATTACTATAATGTCCAACAATTGTTGTAGATATTTTGCATTATCCGCCATCAATACTGTGTCATCTGCATAGCGTATATTGTTTATATTATAACCTCCGAATATTATTCCTGGCTTCTCTTTGATCTCTCTCATTATTAATTCGCTATAGAGGGAGAATAGATCCGGTGTAAAACACATCCCGGTCGTACTCCCAGTCTTACTTGTTCATAATATCCTTCTTTATTTCCCATTTTACTTGCTGCTACTTGGATTCAGTAAATATTTTTTTAAAATTATTATTTCAGACTGAAGAAGAAAATTAAAGCTTTTGAGCTCAAATATTACAGAACAATTTTTAAAATATCGTGGACCAAGAATAAGAAAATACAGACATTTTACCAGATCTGAACATCGAAGAAAACTGATTCATAAACAGTATCTTATTTCTGAAACTGGAATACTCTGGCCATACTAAACGTGAACAATGCCTTGGAAAGAACAGTGGCGGAAGACATGGTTCATGGAACTAAAGGCAGGAGTCTACCAGCATGAAGACAGACACAGGACATTGCTGGAACTTTGTGAATGAGGATACATGAGGCGGGAGAGATGGCCAGAGATCGAGACACTTTTCGACTCGCTGTGGTGAGAGCGACACATTACCTGCTACGCCATGACTAAGTCCCCTGGATTGTGCGATGCACGAGTCTCCTGGCTTGTGCGATGCATGAGTCCACTGGATTGTGCAGTACTTGAAGTCTCCTAGATTGTGCGATGCATGAGTCTCCTGGATTGTGCGATACCTGAGTCTTCTGGATTGTGCGATGCATGAGGCTCCTGGATTGTAGGTTGCATGAGTCTTCTGGATTGTGCGATACATGAGTCTCCTGGATTGTGCGATGCATGAGTCTCCTGGCTTAAGCAATGCCCATTCTGTTGAGCGCTAAAACCCTGGGGGAATTTCTCAAACTCTCCTGCACTTTAGAGCTGGCTCCCCCAAGCTAAGTGGCGTAAAGATAATGAGGGGTCGAAGACACATAAAGAAACATTATTTTACAAAAATAAAATACATAGCCGTAATATATGTTGCTTTATAACAAAGTAAGGGGCTCGAAGACATATAAACACATCATCCATCCATCCATCCATCATGTGCCATGTCGATAAGCATGGGCGATCATGTTTTCCCATCTCACTCGATCACCAGAGTCGTTCATCAGCTCCGTGTTTCTGTCTCGACCATGCAACGTGGCCAAGCCATCCAGGTATTTACTTCTCGGTCTTCCCCTTCGTCTCTTTCCTTCGATCTTGCCAGTTGTCACCAAGTTCTCCAATTTATTTCTTTTCAAAACATGCCCAACAATTTTTGACTGTCTACGCCTAATGTATCCAATCAGTTTACGATCTTCATTTGTTTCTTGAAAGACTTGTTCATTGGTTTTTCTGTCTGTCCATGCATAGCATGTTCAAAAGTAATTATTATACAGTCTTAGATTTGTTGTTGTTGTTGTTGTTGTTGTTGTTGTTGTTGTTGTTGTTGTTGTTGTTGCGTACGCTCGCTTTTAACCCAAGCGTAATCCATACCCCTTGCTACTACAACTAATAATTGCCACTACTGGGGTGTGCTCTGGACTGGCTTTACGAGTAAATTAGCGTTCCCTATCAGCAATGGCCCCCGACATCAGGCGAACACACTCCGACTCCCGAGGCACTTGTAATTAACGTCCTCAAGTCAAGGACGAGACGTCAACATTTTAGTCCAGTTGACCGGTGCAGGGGTTAAAAAAGGCTACCTCGGCATCAGCACACCGGAAGTTTAAGAACAAGTGCATTCAGCCATGCTGATCTCCTTAGCATTAATTGATTTATAACAAGATTGATGGGATCGCAAGAAATTGCATCCAATCGATTTGTGTCGACAGTGAAAACAGTTTGACATGATTGATGAGCTGTCCTTAAGGCTGTTCTCTCCTATGACTGTTATGTTAAGCAGGCTGTCTCTTTAGGATTAAAAACAGGGGGAGTTAAAACGCGAGAAGATTGACTTCATTGCATCCGATTTTAACTCATAAGGCTCGGTCTCTTTCCGCAGGGTAGCTGCCAAAAGCGTCGAGCAATACACAAACTCCGCAGCTCCAGCCACGACCCCCGGAAGTCTCCGAAAATATTGCACACGTCAATCAAATGATGGAGTTTGGAATCGAACCCATAACCTTCGGGACGTGAGACAGGCGACTTAACCACTTCGCCACGGACACTTGGACATTGGATATATGCACGTATAGATCGGCAGTTGGACATTGAAAAGAGCTGAACGAATAAGACCTTGCCCAAACAGAAGTTAAACATTAGAACGCGTGACAGCAAACGAGTATTTATAGAATGTGTGGTTCAGTATATACACGTTTGTATCCTTATGGGTGCTAAGGAGTTCGTGCACTGTGTTAGGATCTCCGTGTGTGCTCTATGGGGAAGACCTATAGAGATCTCCATGTGTGATTTATGGGGGAGACTTATGGAGATCTCCATGTGTGATCTATGGGGGAGACTTATGGAGATCTCCATGTGTGATCTATGGGGGAGGCTTATGTAGATCTCCGTGTGCAATGGTAGTGATCCTTTACTTAAGCCAAACTAAACATCCGGTAGCAAAACCTGACACGTGGCAAATAATAAAATGTCAGGTAATTCAGGACATACGCACTGTTGACACGCTCTGTGGCCGTGGTTGAAAGCTATATGACATAACTAAATAACCATCTTGGACAATCTGTACATTGGGTTCTCGTAGTATGTTTCTAATAAAGCTCAGAACTTCTTAACATAGAAATTAGTTGAGTTGAGTTGCGTTGAGCTAAAAACCGATATCACTGCACTCGGGACATTCCCATACGCGCTCCGTCCCCTCGTTCAACAGCCAGCGAAGAGCTATACAACTAATCGTTCCCATCGCTATCTGATTGAAAGTTTTCCCTGTCTTCCCTCTCAGATTTTTTATTCGTCCAGAATCCCTGCCGATCCCCCGCAATATCATTCATTCCACATACGGGTTCTTAATCTATATCCCTACCTTCTCCACCTGGCTTCACAGGCGCTGGACAATCTTTACCCTGTCCATAGGTAATCTACCACCAAGAGAAATCAATGTTATGCCAATGTGAGAAAATTCGCACATTAAAGATGTTACCGTGGCTATTTTACTCTACTATCTTTTAATGGGGAATAGTTGGTAACACGAGAGGCAAACAAAAGATTAAATTCCTTACAAGTGTACGTATTGCTAATTTTGTAACAAAGGATCAAATTTTTTTACAAGTATAGGTATTGATGATGTTTGTAACATGTGAGGCAAATAAAGGATCAAATTCATTACAAGTATAGGTATTGGTGGTGTTTGTAACACGTGAGGCATATAAAGGATCACATTCATTACAAGCATAAGTATGGGTGATGTTCAGGTAGTAGATCCTTTGTAGAACGCCGCTCTCATCACGGCCCGACGGAAGCGCTGTCATTCTTGTTTCTAGATTCCCGGCTTGGGGAATTCTCATACCCATGGTTTACTTTAATGCATGGGGTCCATATTTGTCATTATCGACCGCTGCCTCTTATTTTAAAATAGAACTAGTTTCAGTGATAATAACTTCAAAAGTTCAGAATGTGTTTATTATATAAATATTAGCAATAATACAGTCACTTACACCTGTGAAGATAGTTCCTTTGTGAAGTTACAACACTTTTACCAACCTTCATACATCTTTAGTCAAAATCCTGGAAACCATATCTTAATTTTTCGTTTGCTCACTTTGAACTCAATCGTAGTCCATACAAGTGCTGTTACGTCTAGTGCCACTGGACTGATTTTGCGCGTGGATTAGATTTCTCTACTATCAGTGTCCCTCCTTATCAGACGTTCTGAGGTACTTGTATGTTTACGTCCCTAAGTCTACGACAAGGAGTCAACATTTTAATCCATCTCACCGATGAAGGGGTTGAACTCGCTACCTCAGCGTCAGCACACCGGATGTTTAAGAGAATGGACTCTTATCCATTCGGCCATGTTGACTGCCACGTACCTTAATATATGTGTGAATGTGTAAGTAAATATGTTTATAAATGTATTACAGATAACTGTTTAGGTTAGGGGTTAAAACGATTAGAGTTAATAGACAACTATAGCCCGTTTACAAATGACTGCCCTCATTCACAATCATTTTTTTTTTTTGGTCTGTTGCATCGTTATGACATTTTTCCTGCCCTCTTATATTACCCCCCCCCCCCCCCCCCCCCACCCAGAAGTATGTCTTTGATATTTCCAAAGGCAACTTAAATCATAGAAAGCGGCGACATTTATTTGATGTTTTTGCGAAAAAAATATAGTGAATTCATGCTAACAAACTTATTTTACGGCAATGCACGTCAATTTGGATGACGACACAAGGTGTATCAAGATTCGTATGGAAGTGGGTACAATGTATAATATTAGTAAAGACAGAGAATTTACAGAGGCATGGGGTAAATAATGTGGAATCGAAATGGAAATTGACAGGTCAGTAGAAGGAATATATTTCCTACCTTATTTTTCATATCCTTCTTGTTTCTTCAGCTGCTGGTTAATAATGTGTACACAAGGAGTCATGTTACTAGGGTGCATTTAGCTTTTTATGTGGAGTTCGTGAAAGCTTCCAAACAGCTGTGTATTAATATGATGGAGTGACCAGAGTTGATACCACACTATAATCATCATGTGTCAATTTTGAAGGACCTGTTCAGCTGTCTGTTTAGGTTGTTCAACCGTGCACATGGGTGACAGAACCGCCTAGAATCTTCGTGAAAGATTGTCTACTCTGCTGTTAACTGTTCAGAGACGGAACAATATTACATGTTTTGCGCGACGAATATAATTATGAATGTCTCTGTAGTGGGCTTCCTTCCTAACGGCCAAGATGTTGGTCCTAATTTCATTGAAGTTTATAGACTGATTCGTATGTTCGTGTGTTGTCCCCTAAGTTGACAACGTGTTTGTTCTCACGTTTCTTGTTATGCCACAATATGTCAGTTTCCACCACAATATTACTCGTCTGTTGGTATTCAATACGTTTAGTATTATTTTTCAATGTCAGTTGTTTGTCACCTTTGAGGGCTTGCGGAATTAAAAATTAATTTCTGTGGAATACAAACTGTTGCCATTGACAAGTTGTATTGTTTGTGCCGATGCTGTAATGTTTAGGGCCTGCAATTCTTCTGAATAGTTGGAGCAAAATATCCCAGTATGTGTGCATGGGGATTAATGTCTGCGATCTGTCCAGACTTTAATATGTATCGTACGATTCCAGTAGGTTGATGACTGCTCTCGGTTGCATAACATTCAATCCATCCTTTCTCCAATAGTCATCTTCCTCTTTCAACATATGGCCCTCACATGTTTTCCAGTAACTTGTATCAATAATTAATAGCGTGGACTGGGTTAGTATCTTGACGTCAGACAATTTGAATGTAGTATTGTCAGCTGCCACCTGCCCTTTAATTTTAGCGCACGCGAGTTCTATAGGGTTTAAATGAGAATGGCACGAACAGTAATTGAACGCTCTATAAAAGTAAACAAAGATCTACATCTTTGCTTTATTGACCACACAAAGGCTTTCAATAGAGTGAGACGTGCCACCATGGTAGAGATGCTTGCAGGTCTACAAATTGATGGGAAGGACCTTAGACTTATAAAAAACATATATTGGAAACAACAAGTTGCTATACAAATTGATAATGAAGTAGGTCAATATCAACTTATTAAGAGGAGTGAGGACAGGGGTGTGTAATGTTTCCAGATCATTTTTCCCTATACAGTGAAAATATTTTCAGAAATGTAGAAGATATAAATGGAATCATTATTTGGGGTCAAAAAGTCAATAATATTACATATACAGATGATACAGTACTGATTGCAAACAATGAGCAGGGTCTGCAACATTTAGTAGATGCGGTTGTTGCACACAGTGAACAACTAGGGTTAGAATTGAATTGTAAGAAGACACATATTATGGTCGTCACTAGGACGAAGGTATCATCACAATAGTTAGTTAGTTAATTAGTTAGTTAGTCGACAGATCATCCTCATTGCACATCGAACCATTCAGTCCATAAGTACTCGGATCCCCTCCTTAGCAAATCCCGCAGCGTGTAGCGCACACAATGTAATATACAAGTAAATGGGATTCTTCTTCAACAAGTGAATCGGTACAATTATCTCGGAGCAGTCAATAACATCTGATGGGAGATGCCTTAAAGAGATTAGAACAAAATTGCCATGGCGAAGATTAAAAACATACTGACCAATAAAAAGACGTAAATTGCAATAAGATAAAGAACGCTGTGTTGTTACATAGAACCTGTACTGTTGTGTGGATGTGAAGCTTGGACAATGAGTAAACAAGCTGAACACCATCTGATGGCTGCAGAAATGTGGTTTCTGATGAGAATGCAATGAATACCATGAACAGATAGAAAAACCAATGACCAAGTCCGCCAAGATACAAGTAAAGATCGTAAACTGATTAGAGACATTAGACGTAGACAGTCAAAATGTTTTGGACATGTTATGAGAAGAAATACATTGGAGAACTTGGTGACAACTGGCAAGATCGCGGGGAAGAGAACAAGAGAAGTAAATACCTGGATGGCTTTGCCACGTGGCATGGCAGAGACAGGAACACTGAACTTGATCCACGACTCTGGTGATCGAGTGAAATGGCGAATCATGACCGCCCACACTTACCGGCATGGCACATGATAAAAAACAGTTGCATATCCTTTACAGATTGTTTGCAGTCAACACCAGCATTTTTAGCTGTTGTTGATGTCTTGGCAAGTTTTACGTTCAGTAGTTTATCTTTGCTTTCTGAACGACCGGCACCCATACCTTTTCGTTAAAAAAAAAACCCAGCGGAACGCGGTCTGCTGCCAAATCGCACGCAGATGTGTTTCGAACGCGGACATACGGGATTACGAACCTCGTCCGTAAATTCTTCGCCACGGTGACCGGCAGAGGACACACTAGACAACATAACAATTGAAAACCATAGTTACCCACCGGCATTCGAGCCTGTCACCATCAAATGACGACAGAACTCAGGGTTGAGCTTCGACCTAGGTCAGACGTATTTGTTAGGTACATAAATATTTTTTGTGTAGTTTTGCATATCTTTACAGGACATCGCTGTCAACATCAGCATCTTTCAGCTGATTGTTGATTTCTTGGCAAGATTACCCTCTGTAGTTTGCCATTGCTTTCTGAGCGACCGGCTCCATGCTCTCATAAGTCACTGGCGCGACTCGAACAGCTTCGAATTCTCGTGCGCTCACGTCAACCACGAGAGTATTCGGGGTTACGGAGAAAGCTGCTAACCACTCGACCAGGGAGACCGGCTGGTACATAAATATCTGTAGTGAAATCAAGTGTTGAACAATTAAGTGATAGACATAATTTCAAACGTCGTTTAAAAATGAGACTATCGACAAACAACAAGGTCAGTTGATTCTTCATGGACAAATTAAAACAATGTGCGTAACGAGTGCTCTCTTAAGACATTTGTGTTAGATAAGGAATATTACGACAGTGCCGCCTCCGCATTAAAGAGAATATTTAGTCTGAACATTGAGTGGGAAATGTACAAGCATATCTTGTTTGCTTGCTTGCTTGCGTTCGTTGGCTGTGATCTCCAGCGTTAAGTCCAACATCAGTGTGATGTCATACCAGACTGAGGTATATCTTGTGATAGGAAGACACTCTCACTAATGTAACTTCTTCTTTCGTTCGCCTGTAATATGTCTATAACTGCAATGTTGTCTCTTGTATGAATCTAACAGTCTTTTTTATTTTTTTATTTTATAAATAACAAACATCGGAAGAACAGCATTAAGATAGGTGTGTCAAGTAAGACCAAAGTCTGCTCTTGCAAAAGATAGGTGCTGAAGACGGAGGCAGCCAGCCAGGAGGGGCACCATAGAAATCAGGCTGCCAATTACGTAATGAATTATGTCGACAACTGCTTCATATTATGGTGCTCGTCCTGCTCTGGACTCCCAGGCAGGTGCAGTGCCGGGCCCTATGCCTCGTAAGGGTCTAACCACAACTACGTCTCAGATGTCCTGCGGAGCCAGGGAGCCTGACAATAGAGCGTCTGGATGCGTACCAAACAAAGACTTAAAATAATGCACTGACTGGAATGCAGAGGGTGTCAACTAAACAGAATAGAATTAGAAAACATCTTTGCCCAAGAAAATGTAAGCGTATGTTGCTTGCAAGAAACTCACCTCAACGAAAATATAGTCTTCAAAATCAGAGGCTACCAATGTTACCGATCTGACCGAAAGGACAGGCGAAAGGGTGGGCTACTGACCCTTGTCAAAAATAACATCACAGCTTCCCAAAATGAAGTCTATATGGAAGGGGCTGAGTATCAGACACTTAAACTTAAGACAGACAACACAGACCTTCACCTGATCAATTACTACTGCCCAAATGACTCCCCACAGGCACTGGACACACTACCATTAAAAGGAAAAATGATCGTGTGTGGTGATTTCAACAGCCACTCGCAGAGCTGGGGCTATGATCACATGGACCAGAGAGAGAGAGAGAGAGAGAGAGAGAGAGAGAGAGAGAGAGAGAGAGAGAGAGAGAGAGATTGGAAGACTGGCAGGATGAGAATAGATTTGCATAATGATGTGGAAGTTTGTAGAAGGCAAGCAGAGACAAACCCCAGCCAAGAGCACCACAATAAATACCAGCGCGCAAAAGCCAAATTTCAAAGGGCCCAGCTGCAGGCTAGACGGAAAAGCTGGCAGGAGAAAACAGAGTCACTGAACTTTGAAAGAGACACAAGGAAATTGTAGAAGCTAATAAAACAGCTTAACGATGAGGGTACAGGGAAGAACTTAAAAATTGCACTTCATAAAGACGGAAACATCTTAACAAGAAAGCAAGCAGCTGACCATTTTGCGGACTCATTCGCACAAGATAACAATATCGAAATTAGTCCAGAGAAACAACAAGAGATTAGAAAGAAATGGCAACATACAGGACAGAAGGAAATAGTACATGCGGTTATGGAAGTACCTATCGCATTCAGTGAACTGGAGATAGCCACAACAGGCTGGCTTTAGGCAGTGCTACTCTACGGAAGATAAGACAACCTACCTCTCTCAAGAAGTTGAGGATGCATTCCAAGAGAAGAAGCTGGTACTTGCGGCTTGGATAGATCTGAAGAAAGCCTTTGACAAAGTCTGGAAAGAAGGTCTGATGAGGAAACTGAGAAACCGTAAAGTCAATGGAAGAATGTTCAAATGGATGAAATCATACTTTCACAACAGAAGAGCCCGAGTACAGATAGACGGTCTCAAGAGCAAGAAAGTATTATTGCGTCACGGTGTTCCACAGTGTGGAGCCTTGTCCCCCACACTTTTTCTAATCTTCATCAATGATCTTGTTGCTAATCTACCGGATGGAATTAAAGCGGCAATGTACGCTGATGACTTGGTTTTGTGGAGCACAAATAAACATGCATAAGTGGTCACCATATTACTACAGATAGCTGTAGATACTTTTTTGCATGGGTGGATAGATGGTGTGTCAGCATAAACACTGACAAGTGCAGCACCACTCTATTTACCCTCTCTCCGAAACAAAAGGCAGGGATCGTCCAGATAAATGGAACACCCCTAAGAGAAGATAAAGAACCAACATACCTTGGTGTAACATTCGACGACAGGCTGACATGGAGAAAACACATCAAAAAAGCAGTAGCATAAGCCAGAAGGAAAATAGCCATCCTGAGAAAGCTAAGTGGAACCACTTGGGGAGCCAGTGAGAAAATACTTAGCAAAGTATTTCAACAGAGCATACGACCACACCTGTAATACGGGGGTCAACTGCGTGGTGTTCAGCATTAAAAACCACACTATAAGAGCTGGACAAGGTACAAAATCAAGCACTTAGAGTCATCACAGAAGGGATGCGATCAACCCCTATAGTGGCAATGGAGAAAATCGGGAGGACACAAGCACTGAGAGAACGCAGAGATACAAAAACACTAATACAAGTAGAAAAGTTCATCAGCTTGTCAGGCCACCCTATCAAGAACCGATTTGAAAAATTAGCTATGGGGCGATTGAAAATAAGTAGTTTTATCCACCAGGCCAAACTACTCTGCAGAGAAACCACCGATCTTCCCACAGTTGGTATCCCCCTAACAACTATTCCAGAGCAAACCCCATGGAACGATGAACATAGGCTATCATTACAAATCCAGACAAAAGTGAGAGGAATATTTGAAAAGGAAGAACAGAACAGTGTACAGCACAGAACAGCCACTCTGAGCTTCCTTGATGACGAATACACACAGGATCTCTGGATCCGTGTCTGCACAGATGGATCAGCACAAAATTGTGGAGCGGGAGTGTACATAGAATACCCAAATAATACTAGGGACACGGCCAGAGTTCCAACAGGAAAGTACTGCCATAATTATGATACTGAAATTGAGGCAATCAAGATAGCAACAGAGAAATGACAAAATACCAGCCATGGTACACAACCTGTGGTGATATTGACAGATGCAAAATCAGCAATTGAGGCGCTCCTAACTGGGAAATTGCCAGTTCTAAGGACACTAATTTCTGAACTTAGCAGTCAGCATAAGGTCACCATACAGTGGATACCATCTCACTGTGGAGTACCCGGAAACGACAGAGCTGATCGATTGGCTAAGGAAGGTGCAACAGAAGAACAACCTGATGTGCCCATTACATACCAGCAAAAGAAAAGAATGATCAATCAGTCAGAAGGCCACCAAACCCTACTCAAGACGACTACCACGTTATGGACAGACCAGAACAGGTAATTCTTCTGCGCCTCAGAACAGGACACAATAGATTACGCAACTACATGTATACAAAATTCAAGACTGGTGACACAGCCATGTGCACGTGTGGTTTGGCGTCGCAGACAGCAGAGCACATACTCCAGGACTGCTCAAACTACAACATATCCAGGCGAACCTTCTGGCCTAGAGAGACTAATGTAACATCATTGCAGTAGTTAAAGTAGTGTTCCAGGGGAACATCAAATTCCACCAAGGTCTGAGCTGGATAGGAGACGGTACTGTCTACTTGAGTAATTAAAGATACTACTCAGAAAGGAAGTCTCGGCAATGTTGGCTGGTGGGCAACTGGACTACGAGTTGATATTACTCTACATTAAACTATTACATTGTGATTGTGTAACCACTGCTGTTGAGTTATTCCTGACACTCTGCCATGACACCGCATATCCATGATTGTCACTGTTAGGTAACTAAGATCAGCCACTGAGGTTAATAACACTGACTACCCCCTCTCCCCACACACCATTAAAAAACAAACTTAACTCCGCTGCATTGGTGATAGAACGTTGTATAAGCAGAATGTGGAGTCAGAGCTTTCTACAAGAATCATTTGCCTATAGAAGCTTCTACAGATATCTTACTAGCAGCTAGGACGACTCGTTAGTGGATCCATAAGCCTCTACAACGATGATGATGATAATGACAAGCACATAGTGGATACCGAACCACCTGTGAGCATTCTACAAGCGGCCATGACGGCACCGAGTCGATATTGAATCTTCTCCAGGCTTCTTGGCATATAATCAATCTGTCGTTGTCCACATACTAGCAATCATGAGGGGGCCTCTTGTAAGTGTGGTGCTACAAACCTATCATCAGAACAGACACGTTCGTTCACTCTTTGTGCAAACTGGCAAGCCGATACGACCTGAAGGCGAAAAGTAGAATCATGCGAACATAACATTAATTTTACTGAGTGAGACAACGCGTGATTCGATCTCAGTGATTCTAACATTGAGAGACGATATTGTAGGCACAAAGCCATAGCTAATTTGTCTTAGTTTTTACAAGAAATAACAAACACTTTGTTTATTCACTCTTTGCAAATTTAACGAAGGGGATTGATTTTTTCTTCTTCTCTCTCTCTCTCGCCCCCCCCCCTTCTCTTCCACTTCCTCCTTCTCCTAATTCCCACTTCATCTTCTTATTTCTCTTCCTCGTCTTCTTTTTCCTCCTCATCCACGCATCTTCTTCACCCCCTCCTCCTCTTCCTCCTCTTCCTCCTCTTCCTCCTCCACCTCCTCCTCCTCCTCCTCCTCCTCCTTCTTCTTCTTCTTCTTCTTCTTCTTCTTCTTCTTCTTCTTCTTCTTCTTCTTCTTCTTCTTCTTCTTCTGCTGCTGCTGCTGCTCTGCTGCTGCTGCTGCTGCTGCTGCTGCTGCTGCTGCTGCTGCTGCTGCGTTCATCCGAGTTTTTTTCAGACATAATTGCGGTGTGTTTTGTTATGCACCTTAAGGCCAAAACCCGTAGGCCAACACATCCGATTTTTGTGTGAGTTTATTAAACCAGGTTAGCATTCCTGGAGCACAGCTGGTCAAATTAGAACGGTCGAAGACTTCACGGTCCGACCACAAGAGAAGGCAGGTACAGTCCACGGGCATTTCCGCCATCCAAGGAGGCGTCCATAATTGCAGGACCGACACATAGCGCTGTGGTACTGGGCTCACCCAAGGAATCACCACGTCCTGCACATGGCTGCTTTAATTCCTCACTTCCATGTATTGGATATTTCGTTCGCCACTGGCCATTCCCCACGCAAACCAGGAACGGTCAGTCTGCAGACGACACCCACTCAGCAAGCTTTCGCTTCGGACTTCCACGTAATAGATTCACTAGCCAAGCATTCCATTCCGTGTTAATGAGATGTTTTCCACCTTAGTTTACAGACGACATCCACTCAGCAAGCTTTCGCTTCGGACTTCCACGTAATGGATTCACTAGCCAAACGTTCCATTCCGTGTTAATGAGATGTTTTCCACCTTAGTTTACAGACGACATCCACTCAGCAAGCTTTCGCTTCGGACTTCTACGTAATGTATTATCTAGCCAAGCGTTCCATTTCGTGTTAATGAGACGTTTATCCACCTTTGATTACGTTCACTCGATGAGTGTTTTTAAAATTTTATAGAGACTTGGGCATCGTAACCATTACGTGCGATTGGAATGCTTTTTCACCTTTAGTAACGCTCTCGAGGCAGGCTACATGTGCTGCCGGCTCAGCACCTTAGCTCCATGCAGCAGAGAGCGAGTAGCGGCCAGGCCCTCTCATCCGGGGGATCCCTCATATCCCTCGACTGAGAACCTTCGAACAAGTGTCTGGACCAAGCGTATAGCAGGCTCAGCATCACACCTCCATTTTGCAGTGGGTGAGTCTCGGCTCCGGCTCTCACATCCGGGGGTTATTGACTTAGAGGCGTTCAGCCATATCCCTCAGCAGAGAGCCGTAGAGTATGTGTCTGGACCAAGAATGCAGTGGCATCGTGCGCCTGTTTCGGACTTTTGACTGCCTGTTCTCAGTCTACATGCAGAGCAGCAGTTGTTTGTCTCTCTTGGTCAGGTTCCAACACCACTTGACCTGTCCGACATGTAGCTGTGCTACCGTGGGCGTAGCTCTTAGGGTCACTGAAACACGCAAGCCCCTCTGCCAAGACAAGGTGGAGACACGTCATAGGGGATAAGTGTATCTTACCCTTAGAGAATCGACAAAGAAACAATCATGTTTAAAAAATAAATTTAAACTCAATGGACGCCTTTTTCAAATTGCCAAAAAAAAAAAAAAAACATTATTTAAAAAGCCGATCATAAACTTAGACGGCAAAAATTACAAATTACAAAAAAAAATTAATTTGCGTCTTTGCTACCGGTTTGATTGATTGATTGATTGATTGATTTATCAATCAATCAAACCGGTAGCAAAGACGCAAATTAATATATAATATTAACATTTTGACCATAGAGACTACAGCATAGAGCTAGATTGTTAGTGTTGCCGAATAGAGCAACATTTAGATTCAAATTATACAAATAACTGGTGCTCCACATTAGGTATAAATAGGAACATTAAATAAATATTATTAAGCAATGGGTTTTAATAAAGAAGTAAAAGTAAATATCAAAAAGAGTAATGAGACAGATACAGATAACAGTTAGAATTACTATAGTCGACTAGTTCGCAGAAATGCAGACTTTGTACATTTTAACAATGTAAACATCCAGTAGAGTGTAGATACATTGTAAGTTGTTACAACAATACATAAAAAATTATAACATAAAATATAAGAAAAGATGGACATTTTAAAGGTTTTTAGCTTTGCCTGCCGGACGGAGAATATTAACCTAAAAAAGGAGGACATGTCCTCTTTTTGTCTAGCAACCCTAAAGCCTTCGACTGACGTGGTATCTACGATGTGCATAGTGGCATCAACCCTAATGCAGTTTCTTCTAATGAAGCCACCAGCTGTGGCTGGCATTTAATCTGACATCGGATGGGATTCTTCTGTTGTGACTCGGGTGTTGATTGCTCCTGGCGGTGGTAGCAGCCTTAAAGTTAGTTGTATGTCCTTTATAGTACGTTGCACCCAACCTCAACATTTATTGTTGTTATGTATTTTCTAGGCAATGTTAGTTCAATAGTTTGCCATTGCTTTCTGAAAGACCGATATCTCACACCATCGAAATCAACGCAAAGCGGCGGTAGCAGAGTATTGGCAGACATATTTATCGCCTGTTGTTTGCCTTCGTTACTGACGTGTCGACGCGTGGGTAATGTTGGCAGTTGGCAAGTTACTTTTGGCATCTCTTTTGCATTTATCTGCCAAGTTTTCATCGAAAATGGGATAACCGAAAACCGGAATCTGTTTCACTCTGATGTTGTGTAATGTCACCGTCTAACTTACATGTTATTATGTTTAGTTACATTTGTAGTTGCGAAAGCTGGTGGCTAGACGATCGCCTGCCCATGCGGTGGTCATGGGTTCGATCCGCATCGCTGCCGGTGGAAGAATATATTATATATATATATATATATATATATATATATCCAGCCAAAAACGGATACCAAGGAACGTAATGGGAATTAAAGGCGGCTTGAATGATACTGATCACATCTTCCACAGAGTGCCCACTTGAATATAAAAATGGGTATGGCATCATTTCCCCTTAAGAAGTGTACAGGGACCTCTACTTACTTATTGTAATTAGATCAGATTGTGAGTGTTAATAAGTAGACATCACTATATCTGGGATATTTGTGCTAGTTATGTACACAAGAGGCCATTTATGAGGCCAAGCTAATGTACGTTGATTGTATTGAATTAGTTGATGATAACAGCCAGAATCAACAATCACACAGCTCCATCACCGGCGGAAGCACAAGGAGACGTATGTGTAAAAGCCCCGGGAAGGTTAACCCGGTCAACAAATGCCCGCAGAAGTCGGATGTGTCGGCCTAACGGCGCAAGAACGCAGCTCTGCTGTAAACAGGCACACCGCAATCACATCCGAAGAAAAAAACTCCGGATGAACGAAGAAGAAGAAGAAGTATGTGTAAAAGTAGGCATTTAAAGGACTCGATTCCACATGAAAGTTAGCATTAGTAAAACAGAGGTATGAAAGAAAAAAACAAAAACAGAAATTCATCTAAAAGAACAGCCACTGAAACAAACATAGAGCTTCGAGTACTTAGAAAGTATAATATCAAATGGCAAATCAGAAGATGAGATTGAAAATAGACGCAATAAGGTATACCTACTCATTGGACAAATGGCACGAATACTAAAGAACAAACACGCATCAATAGATACTCTACAACCTACAACACAATCTTCCTATCAGCTCTATGCTACCAATGTCATACCAGGACAAAAAACGAAAAAGAGAAATGAAAAATTACAACAACGGAAATGAGATTCCTGAGAAGAATACTCAATGTATCAAGAAGAGAGAAAATCAGAAATGATGATATCAGGACTAAAGTGGGGGCTGCAGCAGAGCTAGACTTAATTAGAAAATAGCAAGTAAAATGGTCAGGCCACAAAACTAGGCTGTCACCTAGCTTTTACTTTATAGGAATGTCTGGCGATCTCCATTACATCATAGTTTCAGGACTGGTAGGTGTATCGTGACTCATATGTGTAATTAAAGAAATAATTACAGTCAGATGCAGTCATGCCATATAATGTTTAATGATATCCTGGTGGTTCTCGGAGATCATTAGAAGTCCCATCGCCAAGGAGGATTTAGGACACAGTGTGTATGATACAGGTGTTCGGTGGTCTCCATTAACTTCGTGGTTTCAGTCGTAGATTAGCTCTTAGTGTTATATTACTTGTAGGGATAAACTAATGTAGTTATCATAATCATCATGTAGCTGGTCCATCTCAGAAAGTCGCGCTAATCGCGGCGCGAGCAAACACCTCTCCATCTCTTACCATTTTTCCTACCTCATACACCCTCATGACAAAGGTGTCTGTAATATCTTGTGTCTTCGTGGCGAAGTGGTCAAGCCGTTTGATTCGGACTCCGAAGGTTGTGGGTTCGATTCCGGGCCGCGTCCTTCGGTTCACGAGTGAAATTTTTCGGAGACTCCTGTGGGTCGTCGCTAGAGCTAAGGAGTTCGTGCTTTGTGCGACGCTTTCCGCGCTGCGGAAAGAGACCGAGCCATATGGGATAACAACCCGGTGCAATGAAGTCGACCCTGTCGACTTTTAAGCGACTTTTTAATATCTTGTGTTCTCTGGTAAACTCCTTCCTCTTCTACCTAGCACCGTGCCTTCCATCAATGTTCTCTCCAAGCCACTGTTTAATATAGCCAGCGTATTTCAGTCTCCCAGTCAGACAGGATACTGCTTGTGAGCCCGCTCCCTTCACTGTTCAGATCTAGAATAATGTAAAATTATGTAAATACGAGTAGCAATTTGGTTAAGCGTGGGAGTACAATTATTCTTACAGCTAAATGATGTCGTCATTTGGAGATGATGTGTCCAAATCCTAGAATGGTCATTATAGCTTTAAATGTGTATGTCTGGTGTACCCTCTAATCTCTGCTTCTTTCCTATATAACTATGAGTGCCCATCAATGCCTGTACAATCATTGCTAGTATGCTTTAGGTAATCCAGTTATATGAGACATTAATTCATAGGTTTGGAACTGCACTCATAGAAGAAAATGAAAGAATTAGAGATCCATGATACGTTGTATGGTACACAATTTCATCAATTTTCATGCTGTTTTTTGTTTTACATTGTACAGATAATGCAAGTTTATAGGTTTAACAATTTCTATTCTTCGTTGTATATTAGCGAAGTCATTAAAAAGGAATAATTCACTCTTGAGTTGTGGCTGTCTTCAGGGTTTTATTAAATTGCTATGTAATCTATGCCACCCACTTGTACCTCTAATAAATGTTGTCTTGCAGATCTCGCGCAACAGAAACGTCTCATCGACAGCTGCCTATTGTCAAAAATCACTTCAACTGAGAGACGTCATTTACAGAACAATCAACCGATTCATTCGTATAATAAGCTAAACTGAATAGCTGGTGATGTTAACATATTGTATCGTAGTCTTCCTGTTTCCAATTGAGACCATAGTTCCCGGGGCAAACCCACAGACCATACTTCTTCCTCCGCAAATGTCGTAGGGTGATTATATAGGTCGTTTCATTAACACTTGTAAGCACGTGGGATTCTTCCCCTCATAATTTCTCCTGGCTGGAGTCAAACTTAAATACCAACGAAAACATGGCTAAACGTGTTGTTCCAATTGTTATTATATGTTAACTACTAGTCATTCACAGACAGACTTCCTAATACCCCCGTTGAGTGTACACCGTGACATTCGCACATAATCCATTCATCCATCCATCCATCCATCCCTCCATCCATCCATCCACCCATCCCTCCATCATCTGCCATGCCGATACGCGTAGGCGGTCACGATCACGATTTCACTCGATCACCAGAGTCGTGGATCAGCTCAGCGTTCCTGTCTTGACCATAGTATGTGGCCAAGCCATCCAGATATTTACTTCTCTGTCTTTCCCTTGTTCTCTTCCCTTCGATCTTGCCAGTTGTCACCAAGTTATCCAATTCATTTCTTCTCATGAAATGCCCAAAAAAGTTTGTCTACGTCTAATTTCTCTAATCAGTTTACAATTTTCATTTGTCCCTTGTAGGATTTTGTCATTGGTTTTTCTGTCTGTCCGTAGTATTCTTTGCATTCTCATCAGAAACCACATTTCCACACCCATCAGCTGTTTTTCAGCTTGACTGCTCATTGTCCACGCTTCACATCCATACAAAAGCACAGGCTCCATGTAGCACCTCAACACTCCTTTTCTCGTTGCAATTGACATCTTTTTATTGGTCAGTGTGTTTATCATCTTGCAAAGGGCTGCCTTCGCCATGGCGATTCTCGTTCTAATCTTTTCAAGTAATCTCCCATCAGATGTTGTGACTGTTCCGAGATAACTGTACCGATTCAGTTGTTTAAGAATATTCCAATTTACTTGTATATTACATTGTGGTATTTCCTTCTTCACAGTGACGACCATAATCTGTGTCTTCTTAAGTTCATTTCTAACCCTAATTGTTCACAACGCATCTACTAAATGTTGTAAATCCTGCTCATTGTCTGCAATCAATACTGTATCATCTGCATATCTATTGCTATTGATATTTTGTTCCCCAATGATGATTCCTTTCATATCTTCTATATTTCTGAAAATATTTTCACTGTACAGGGGAAAATAATCTGGAGACACATAATAGCACTATTTTTAACCTTACTAACGAACATAGATTGTGACGTATAGAGCATAGCCCAGAAACGTGATACAATCACTCTGGGGTTGAATTGGATGAACCATCAAAAGACGAGACGTAGACGGTAAGCTTTACTAGAGCATGATCACAAGAACCGTCAACTGATTATAGAAGTTATACGTAAGCAGGCCATAATCTGTGTCTTCTTACAATTCAATTCAATGATCTTTGGGCACGTCATGAGAAGACAACTAGAGAACTTGGTAACAACTGGCAAAATTGAGAGAGGAAAACGAGGGATGGCAGAGAAGTATATTTCTGGATGGCTTGACCAGATGGCATGGTCGAGACAAGAAAACAGAGGTGATCCATTACTTTCGTGACCGTGTAAGATGGCGAAAAATGACACATGATGATGATTTTGTCAATATATTTCCCAATTTCCTGTGAACAATTCGGCCAAAATAACTTACAAAACAAATGTAGGCTGATAGGAGGACAGCGTCGTTCGCTAACCTTCGTATAAATGTACTAGTTCACGGACAGCGTGAATCTTCGTACGCCGACTATATTTGAGATTACTCCCAATCAATTATCTTAATCTCTGTCGATCTCCCCCCCCCCCACCCTCTCTTTTTCTCTCTCTTGTCTCTGTTTATCTACCTCACCATCATACCCCCTCCCTATCAAAGAAAATACCGCGTTTATCGTGTCCAATCCGTTACAAAGCTCTGATATGTCAGGATGTATCAGGTGTGCTGTAGTTAATGTGTGGTCTCAGCTTTGTGACCCCAGGCTTTCAATCTTGTAACGTTACAGACATCACTTAACACACAAAGACTAATATGTCGGTTACTCGGTACACGAGAACTTCCAAGCACAATCAATTAACCCCTTCAGCCGCAGGCAGTTGTTACTTCAACACTATTTACCGTAAAGTCTTTGTACTTTACAGCTCCAGACTTTCCGTCTTAACTCTTAAAGGTCGAGAGGCTTTGGTGCAGGATATTCTCTTCAATTGTCAATTGAAAAATAGTCTGTTGCATCTCCTGTACAGTTCGTCGCATTTAATAAAGACATCAGTTTTTGTGTTTGTAAGTGTCTAGACAATTTTACTTTCAGTAGGTTGCCACAGCTTTCTGAACGGCCGGCAATCATACCATTGTGACAAACAGTGCAATGAAGTCTGCTTCCAAATCACATGAGGCTGACTTTGAACTTGGTATGTCAGGATTGTGAAACTCCGTTAACGATTTAAAGTTAATTATTTTCATGGTTTTCAAGACTGTTCTGACATTTAAGTGGCCATGAATGGGCTGTTTAAAAGTTATAAACAAGACACAAGCCAATCAATCGCTGCATTTCAGAAGATATAATGTGGGGTTCAAGATGTGGATGATCAATGGGAAATGAAGAATTCAATCAGGTGTGCTGCAGAAAAAAAAAAATCCAAAATTAAAGAAAGTGTTTCGTAAAACATGGATAACTGAAGAAATTTTACAACTAACGGGAAAACAGAAGGCAGAACAAAAATCAGAACAAAAATAATCCAGCCAAATGTGAAGAAATTCACAGCAAAGTCAGAATATTATGTAAGGAGACAAAAGAAGCATGGTTCGAGAAAAACTGCATAGAAATTGAAAAACAACACAACAGTAAAAACAGCAAACTAATGAACAAAAGAATTCAGGAACTTACTAATCAAAGAACACATACATCAGCAGGCTGCATAAAGACAAAATCATAACAGAAAAAGATTAAATTTTACATGTGTGGCCAGATTATGTGAAAAACCTTTAGTTAGTTAGTTAGTTAGTTAGTTAGTCGACAGATCATCCTCATTGCACATCGAACCATTCAGTCCATAAGTGCTCGGATCCCCTCCTCAGCAAATCCCGCAGCGTGTAGCGGCTAACGACGCCAGTTCTGTGTTGGTTTATCAATCTTCTTTGGCTTCCTGCGTAGTGTTCTTGTTCGGCCAACCCTCTTTTAATTTGCTGTTCTCGCAGTCTGGCCATGGTTGTAGATTGACAGTCATCACTTGGTTCACGCAAAAGTCTTACTTCTCGTAGAGCATTCAGAATGTCAGCCTGGTCCATGGCGTGTGCGCCCTCCACAGTAGCCTCACCTGCGAGCTTGTCAGCCAGTTCATTTCCTTATGCCCTGGCACGAAGATGAAACTAATCTTTGCCAGCCGAGACCGCTCCAGAGGCAGCAACCATTCTCTTCGGATCGACCCCTCCTCTATCCTCTTGATCATGTTCATTGAGTCGCTAAGGAAACATGCCCTAGTGAATGTCTGTGTCTCGAGCCATGTTATTGCTTTACTTACTGCCATGACTTCCATAGTCAGGCTACTTGTGGTTTCAGTGAAAGCACCAGAGTCCTCCTTCACAATTCTCCCTCCGGCTCGAGCCGTAAAGGCCCATGAGCTTCTCACATGTCGGACGACCGACCCATCTGTGTAGATGACAGCATCACCGTCTAGCGAACTCTCGAAAATCAACGCTTGTACTTCAGCCTCCACAGCAGCCGGATTTTCTTGTCTGCATTTTCTATCTAGTTGGATGCAAACTGAAAAGGATGTGCAGAAATCTGTTGGCACTTGTACCCACTCCTCGCCAGGTTCTAAGTCCTCAAGTGAACACACCTGTTGAAGAATGTCTTCGGCTTGACCCATCCACGACCGTCCTCTTTTTAACCTGCTGCCCTTCACCTTCATAATTTCACTATGCAGTGGATGTTGTGTGTTTGCGTTAATTCTGAGGTAGGCGCGTGCCCTGCAAACTTGTATTCTCTCTTCAATGGTTGGAAAATCAAGAAGGTAGCGCATCGCCCTGCATGCTGTATCTCTTGTACATCCAAGAATAATGCGCATAGCTTCATTCTGTATCCTTTCCATCCTTTCTATCTGCTTACGGCTGAGAGTCAGGATTGCCATTGCATACTCCAAAACAGACATGACCAGCCCCTCGTACAGAAGACATAGATGGCGCTGCTCACAGTTTGCTGCCGCCATCACCCGCATCGCAGCCAAACCCCGCTTGGCCTTTGTTATCACCTGGTCTATGTGCTCATTATAAGCAAGGCTTCGATCAAACCGTATCCCCAGGTAATTCATTGCCTGCGTTCTTTCCACCGTCTCTGAACACAGCTTTACAGTTGGTGTTGGAGTGTTGACAATATGATTATTCAACGAGAACCAAGTCACTGTTGCCTTTGTTGGGTTGACCATTGCCCCAGCTTCATCACACCAAGTACTTATGCGATTGAGTTCGGTTTGTAGTTCCACAGCAACCTGCTCTCTATCCTTACCGTGACGATACACTAAAACATCATCGGCATATGACAATGTCCTGCCAGGTCCAGTGATCTGCTCACTGGTGATTCTCACTGTGTAGGCGTTGAACAGTACCGGAGATAATGGTGATCCCTGTGGTAGGCCAGGCTATATTGTTGTTGGTTCCGAAGTCCAACTGCCACATCTAAAAACTACTTTCCGTTGGAAGAGGGCTGCAGCGATCCAACTAAGGAGGAATGGACTTACTTTTAGTTCAAGAAGCTGAAACATTAAAAAATCCAATGGTACTCTGTTGTACGCGTCCTCAAGATCAATCGCTGCAGCAAAGGTTTCAATGCCTGAGTGGAAACCTTCATAGACATCATGGGCAAAAACTGCTGCACTGGTCCAGGTTTCTCTTTTTGGACGGTACCCACCCAGGGTAGGTGGGAAAACACCTTGCCTCTCTAGCCGGCTTGATATTTTCCTGGCAATTACCTTCTCCAGCAGCTTGCCTATTGTATTCTGCATGGTTATAATTCGATATCCCTGAATTTTTGTGTGGTCTTTGTCAGGCTTCGGCAAGGGAATCAGATAGCTGTGTAACCACTCCTCCTTGAAGCTAGCACTCCCTATACTGTTGTTGTACATGTCTGCTAGTTTCTCTAGCTCAGTTGTCGGTACACCTATTGATGTCGTCGTATCTTATGCCATCAGGCCCTGGAGCGCTGTTTTTTGATCGTCGAAGCACAGCCTTGATTTCTTTCACTGTCACTGTGTCTTCATCCGAAGTGTTCTGGGCCTTGCACCTGTCTGAGGTGACCTCCTTGGCCAGATTTCGGCCTCCCATGTCTGTCTGGTTGCTCTGCTCTAGATAGCGTTCAAAGAGGGCTTTGCCCTTGTCCTCGTCAGTCCTCTGCCAGATGAGGTCAGCACCTTGGAAGTCAGAAATGCTCTTATTCTTGACTACACCACTCATGCTTTTATGTAGTCGCCAGAACAATTTCAGTGACTTGTCTGTGCTTACTCTTTGACACACCTCTGCCCATTTTTCGCTTTTAACCACCTTGACCAGTTTTTTGAAATAGCTTACTTTTGTGTGCATCTCTCTTTCTAAGTGCATGCAGGGACTAGGATGACCAGCTCTGTTCTTCTTGGCATTTTGCCATCTCCTTACAGCACTACGCTTATCCACCCAAGCCTTCTCCACCTCGAAATTCCACCAAGGTGGCTGCTCCCAGCTTTTTTTTCCTGCCCTGAAGCTTTCTGCGCTTGTCACGTCTTATTTTACTCACCACATCTTGCCCTGTACTGTCATACTGGAAAGTCTTTACCTTTAGCTTGTGCTGCCTGGTTCTGCCTTTCTCCACCAATATGCTGCAAGGGTGGTGGTCGCTGCCGTGGTGTCCTAGGACACCCCATCTACACACTGTAGTGAGTGAAGGTGAAACCAGCGCCAGATCAATAGCACTGTCCTCATCGCCTGGACGGCTTGCTGTCCTGGTGACACAGCCACTGTTGATACAAACCAGGTCAATGGTTTCAAGTGCAGTCTCGAGCTACTCCCCCTGTGTGTTGGAGCACATGTTTCCCCATTATCTGCCTTTAGCGTTGAAATCGCCACATAAAATAACATTTCTCTCGTGACCTAATATGCCACTTAAGCACTGCCACTTCTGGGAATCCAAACTCGCGTTGCGGGCAATAAACATTAACCAACACGAATGGTATACTGGATTGAACTCTCAACGCCTGTATTTGTATATCGTCACTATCCCAACTGGACATGTCTAGCTCTGACGCCACCATGCTGTCGCGAACGAGAATCGCCATTTCAAGATGTCGTCTGTTGTAGAAACATTTGAAGCCGGCAATTCGGAGTAGCTGATCGCCCAGTCTCGTCTCCTGCAGCGCTACAATGTGGTTCTTGTAAACCAGGGTTTCTAAAATAGAGCCCCGTTGTTTTACACTTTCGCAGTTCCAATACAGAATACGGATATTCCTGAGTCCTAGACGGTGACACTTGAGTCTAAAACGTCTTAAACCACCACGCTTACCTTGCCTCTTTCTGCATGCCCGGCGCCCACGCCGCCTCGTTAGGTTGACTGCTGACCGCTCGGAGAACACACGTTGTTCCGCCATGTTGAAAAACCGAAAACAACACGAAAACCACACACGCTGCGAAAAATTCACTCAAGGATTGCTTCGCTCGATGCACGAAACTCCGTAGCATCCGCTCAGATCTTGAGTAGAAACTCCTGGTTTTACATCCTGGCACACAAATTACACGCAAGAGATGAATAAATCCATCTCCTACGCGAAAAAGTTAACGATCACAAAACAACCCGACCGTCCGTCGCCATCTTGAAACCGGAAGTCGTGAAAAACCTTTATAATGATACAAGAGAAGAACAGTATAATGTTCGAAATAATAATGAAGGACCATCAATTTTGAAGATGGCGGTTCAGAATGCTCTTAACCATATGAAATCTGGCAAGATCCCCGGTTCAGATAGTATAACAACAGAAATGATTAATGCTTTTGAAAAATATGGAATATATAAAGTTACCAGAATGCTGAATACAATATATGATACTGGAAATATACCACTTGAATATGTAACTGTATTTATTGCAATCCCAAAGAAATCAGGAGCCTTGGAATGTGATCAACATCGAACAATTAGTATAATGAGTCACATCACGAAGATTTTGCTAAGAATTATCATGCAAAGAATTAGGAAGAACATACAACCTGAAATAGGAGAGGAACAATGTGGGTTTGTAGAAGGCAAGGGTACAGTAGATGCTGTGTATATACTGAGAACAGTAATTGAACGTTCTATAGAATTAAACAGAGGCTTTCGATAAAGTGAGACATATCGACACTATAAGTGCCAAGTAGCAGCGCAGTTGATATGACGTAATATAAACTTAGTGAGAAAATCTCGAAAAAACAGTGGTAGAAACTAACAGACTGACGTAAAGACATAATACGTCAGAAACATTGTCAACAACAACAAACAATCAGATCTTGGAGTTTGAACAACGAGGCAGCTCGATTCGATTCTCATCAAGGAGAGAACTTATATACTGGCTGGACACTTACTCCGATGGCCAACAGATATTAGGAAGAAGAACGAGGCTATTAATGCAAGATGTATATTGAACAGAAAGCCACGGACGAATGCGACAATATTGGAATGGGACTCAGCAAGGTGAAACAGGCCGATGCGTAGATAGGATAGCCAAGGATAGAAGCACCGGGACATGATGATTAAAGATAATGAATGTCTTCGATCGTTTACGATTCAAATCTTAAACATGTTTCTTTACCGGCCCGCCTGGCCACAACAGGCACGGTAATTATAAATTGGAACTGATATATTATTGAAAATTACAGATGTTTGCATTCATTGTTCTTAATCGCAGTATGGCAGGAAATGGGGCGCTCGATGTAACAGGAACACGGAAACTTGAATGTCGCCAGTATGCCTCTTTCGGACAGCAAGTCAGCTCAAGATATGTATTGTGTCAGTAATCAATGAACAGCCAGCCGTCATCATATTAGAACGCAAAGTTTATTTATTATACCGATTCACTCCACCACGTCATGGACACCAGACCGACATACACGAAAGATTTTTCAACGAAGCGATTTCAACGTGGATCTGGACAAACACTTCAATAACACTACATTGCGACTATGTTGATCGGCCAACATATCCAGCAGTAGAGGAGCGGCAGTGACAGTTCACACCTACTATCAGGCCAGTTGAATTGCTTGTGTTATTTTAACATTCTATTTGGGTGTTGGAGTTGAAATTTGATATTTGTTGTCTCGATGGCCGAGTCGCTAGCGTCATAGTTGAGTGGGCGGTTGGAAGGGCTATCTTTGCGCTAGGTAATTACAATTGTCAGGCGCAAAAATACGTGTCTTACTGGCATCGGTCAGTTCGCGGCGAAATTGTATTTTGTAGCGACCTCGCGGGTGTTCAGTACTTGTGTCGTTTCGTAAGAGTCTGTCATTGTTTGTAGCTATTAGTTCTCAGTGTTTCTTTTATATATGAATAGATATGTTTGTTTCCGTTATGTTGTGTTTACTTCTCTTGTAAAAGTCATGCATGTTGTGGCGTGATATTCTTTTATACTGATATATTTTAATACCAGTTTTCTCTGGACTGTATCTGTCTAACGGGCTAAGGCAATTTCTATCTCCTCGTCAAACGTGTTACATTATTCTGCATTTCGATTTTATAACAGTGTTGATTGTCTTGGCAATTCATCTTACTTTTATACTGTTGGTGCAATTACTTACTGTCTTTCAATCGATTTCGTATCGCATACAGATATATTGTATTTCAGCTATATAATTTACAGGATATTCTGTTAACATGTCTACATTACAAGATTTTATGGACTTGGGTGAGAAGTCCGGGTTGACCGTTCAGGAACTCAGAGCGTGGGCGAGACAGGAATTTAAATATTTCCAGGCTCAACAACGGGAAGAGAGGGCACAGCAAGCAGCTCGTGACAGAGAAGAAAGACAACTACAGGCTGCTCGGGAAAAAGAAGATAGAGAACTGCAGATACAATTAGAAAAAGAAAGATTAGCAGCGGAGAAAGAAATTAAAGAAAGGGAACTCGCAATGGAAAAAGAAAAATTTGCAGCGAAAGATAGAGAAAAAGCCTTGGAAAAAGAAAGGATTGCATTTGAGAAAGAGAAACTAGCCTCAGAAGTACTAATGAAGGACAAGGAAATTGAAGGAAATTTAAAGGCTAAAACGATAGAGAAAGACCGGGAAGCCGAAATTGCACGCGAAATCACAAGATCCTATTAAACAATACCAGGGTCTCATCAGGAACTTTACACAAGGGGAAAAACATATCCGCCTGGATAACTAATTTTGAAGTGTTAGCCAAGGTCTATTAGAAAGCAGCAGGTCAAATGGTTTGGCCATGCAAGTAGGCTACCAGTCAACAGCATGCCACAACAAGCAATGATGTACAGACGAGATGGAAACAGAGGAAGAGGCCGACCACGTAAACGTTGGACGGAGGGAATAACAGAATCCATGGGAATGTCGATATACGAAGCCCATAACCGGGCACTCTCACGAAGTTTATACTTCACCTCGACACCGCAAGGTACAAGAGGAACATGATGAGATGAGATGAGCCAAGGTCTACGAGATTCCGACTGACATCTGGCCGATGTTATTTCATCGTCACCTCGCCTTGAAACCTTTGCAAGTTGTGGAATTGATTCCTGAGAATTTACGGACCAACTATACATACATTCGTGATCGTGTCTTAGCACATTTCTCGTTGGATGCTGCTGGTTTAGGAACGAAGTTCAAGACCCAAACACCGAAAGCAAACCAGACGTTTCTGGACTACGTATCTGAAACTTCATCACTCTTTGATAAGTGGTTGAAAGCGGATGATGTATGTTCTGATTTTGAGAAACTACGTGACCTCATGTTAAGAGATAAACTACTTTCATCAGTAACAGAAGCAATGTCCGAATTTCTGGTAAAAAACAAATGTAAGTCTGTCCCAGAGATGGAGTCACGTGGGGAGTCATTCTATAACGCACATCATGAGATATTTGCGGATGGAGCTCAGCCAGAACTAACTATAGGGGCCAGTGCTAGAGTTCAGAACCAGCGTTATCAGGGTAAGGCAAACAAAGTCGCACAACACAGCCAACAGCATAGAGGACGAGGGCCTTATCACAACTCACGTAGAGAATCATATAGGCCAAGAAAGGGCTATGTCACCCAATGTGCTCACTGTAAACTCCACCACGGAATTCTTGGGATGTGTGACCAGAATCTGACATATGATTCTTATCTTAAAAACCTCACTTCTAAGAGGATGAGTAAGTATGATGCTTACAAAAAAGAGCATCAAATGTTTTTCGTGTTTAGCGTACTTCCAAATCTCCAGGTTTTGTAAGATGAGGAAGACATGGAAGGAAGCTAGTGCAGCATACATGTACACTAGTAGCGACTCAGGCGAGTTTGAAGACACACATGCAGCCATGCTAGAGACATGTCACAAAGACAGACCATATAAAGTAGGTAAATAATATCATGATGATGATAGTCTCACATGCGGCCACAATAGACCAATACATGAAGCTAACGCAGTGTATACCCAGAAAGGCACTCTCAAGATCCACCAAAGATGGGTAAATGGGTCGCCAACAACTTGTTTTAGAGACACAGGGGCATCCGTAGCGGGGGTTTACCACAAACTGGTAAATAATAGTGACTACACACGTAAAAGTGTTATCTGCAGAACGTTCGGAGGTACCTTAGAAAAGTACAAGACCGCATGGATGTTTAATGTCTCAAGATCTTTTTTCCCTGTACAGTGAAAATATTTTCAGAAATATAGAAGATATGGAAGTAATCAACATTGGGGGATGATACATCAGTAACATTAGATATGCAGATGATACAGTCTTGATTGCAGACAATGAACAGGACCTGCAACATTTAGTAGATGCGGTTGTTGCACACAGTGAACAACTAGGGTTAGAATTGAACTGGACACAGATTATGGTCGTCACTAGGAAGGAAGAAGTAACCACAATGTAATATACAAGTAAATGGGCATATTCTTAAACGAGTAGATCGATACAGCTATCTCGGAACAGTCATAACATCTTATGGGAGATGCCTTGAAGAGATTAGAACAAGAACTGTCATTGCAGAGGTAGCCTTTTGCAAGATGAAAAACATACTGACCAATAAAAGGATATCAATTGAAACGAGAAAACGTGTGTTGAAGTGCTACATAGAACCTGTACTTTTGTATGGATGTGAAGTGTGGACAATGAGCAGACAAGCTGAAAAATATCTGATGGCTGTGGAAATTTGGTTTCTTGGGAAAATGCAAAGAATAAAATGGACAGACAGAAAAATCAATGAACAAGTCCTACAAGAAACAAATGAAGATCTTAAACTGATTAGAGACATTAGACGTAAACAGTCAAAATTATTTGGGCATGTTATGAGAAGAAATGAATTGGAGAACTTGGTGACAACTGGCAAGATCGACGGGAAGAAACCAAGGGGCAGACCAAGAAGTAAATACCTGGATGGCTTGGCCTCATGGCATGGTCGAGACATAAACACGGAGCTGATCCACGACTCTGGTGATCGAGCGAGATGGCAAAAACATGCCCGCCGACTCTTATCGGCATGACACATGATGGATGGACAAGGAGTTGAAGTGATACCTGTTCTCAAACATCACAGAGTTATCTAACCTTCTCTCAAACATCACAGTGTTATCTCACCTCTCCGTGGCGAAGGAGTCAAGTTTTCTAACTCGGGCTCCAAAGGTTGTGGGTTCTTCTTCTTCTTTTCGTTCATCCGGAGTGTTTTTTCAGATGTGATTGCGGTGTGTCTGTTAAGCGCCCTTGGGCCGAAACCCGTAGGCCAACACATCGACTTTAGCGTGCTTTTTTGACCAGGTAGCATTCCTGGGAGACTCTCACTTTTGTGGTGCCATCTGCAACCATGCTGGCCAAGGTTGAACGGTCGAAGACAACGGTCATACCTCAAAGGAAGGCAGGGACAGTCCATAGCATTTGCCGCCATCCAAGGTTGCTTCCATAGTTGCAGGGCCGACACATAACGCCCTGGATCTGGGCTCACCGAGGGAGATCGTCACGTCCTGCTCATGGCTGCTTTAAATCCTCACTTCAATATATTGGTCACTTCGTTTCCCCGGGTCATTCCCGCACAAACCAGACAGTTTTGCAGACGGCATCCACTCAGCGAGTTTTCGGACATGTGCTTGTCGTTGCGCCCATCAGAGCTTTTCCAGGCACAACAGACATTCGGAAAACCACCCAGTCAGAGCTGTTCCGAACAAGAGCGGCATTCGGAAACTAGGTAGTCAGAGCTGTTCCTAGCACGAGAGAAATTCGGACGAGACATTTCACTCGGACGTAATTGCGTAGTGTCAATTTTTAGTTTGCCACCCGTAGGACGACACTTCCGACTTCAGCGGGCATTTTTTAATGAGGTTAACCTTCCTCTGGTTTCGAGGCACGTTGGACTGTTGTGATGTCGCTAACATCTCAGCTGGTCAAGATAGAACGATGAACGACATCGTGGTCGGCCCTCAAGGGAAGGCAGGGGCAGACCATGAGCATTCCCTCGCTATCCAAGGAGGCTTCCATAATTGCAGAGCCGGCACATATTGCTCTGTGACTGGGCTCACCCGAGGAGTTGCCACGTCCTGCTCATGGCTGCTTTAGTTCCTCACTTCCATGTGTTGGGCAACCCGTTTGCCCCTGATCGCTCAGCACACACCAGGGACGGTCAGACTGCGAGCGACACCCACTCGGTAAGCTTTTGCTTTCGGACCACGCAATAGGTTCGCTCGCCGTGCGTTCCATTTTGCGTCATTGAGACGTTCTTCCACTTTTGTCTACACTCTCTATGAGTTAGATACAGTTTTCGCAGCCATTTTCTTCGGCTGGGGCACTTTTTTGACTTTTTGTACTCGCTCACGAGGTAGGCTACTTGTGCTGCCGGCTCAGCACCTTACCTTCGTGAAGCGGTGAACGAGAAACGGCCTGGCCCTCTCATCCGGGAATCTCTCATATCCCCCAGCTGAGAGCCTTCGAACTTGTATCAGACCTGAGCATGTAGCTTGCTCAGTATCACGCCTTTATTTTTCGAAAGGTGGGTATCGGCCTGGCTCTCAGGTCCAAGGGTTTGTGGCTTAGAGGCGTTCAGCCACAGCCCTCGACAGGGAGCCTTTAGTGTTTTGTCCGGACCAAGATATTCTGCCTTCGTGCGCCTGATTTAAATATTTGACTGCTATCCTCAGTCTCACCTGCAGAGCAGCAGGTTGTGTCTCTCTTAGTCTGGTCCCTATCCCATGAGCCGTCTGATATGTAGTTTTCACCCATCGGCAAGCACATGGGGTCGATGGGACACGCAAGCTCCCCCACCACGGCAAGGTGGAGACACATCGGGGGAGGGTTGTGGGTTCGATTCCGGGCCGCATCCTTCGGTTCACGAGTGCATTTTTTCGGAGATTCCTGTGGGTCGTCACTGGAGCTACGGAGTTCCTGCTTTAGGCGACGCTTTCCGCGCTGCGGAAAGAGACTGGGTCATATGGGATAAAAACCGGGTACAATGAAGTCGACCCTGTCGACTTTTAAGCGACGTTTGGGATATACTGCATTAACATAAAAGAAGAATGTAACAGAAAGAATGGAATAATCAAGTTGGATAGAATGAATGAACATAACAGAAAAGTTTGACAGAAATAGTTGAATGAACAAGTGAGATAAAATGAATAGACTTGCAAGAAGAACGTGACAAAAAGAGTTGAATGAAATTGTGGGATAGACTGAATTAACATTAAAGAAGAGTATGACAGAAAGAGTTGAAGTAACACTTGGGATAGAATGAATTAACATAGCAGAAGAATGAGACAGAAGGCGTTACAGTTCTGCAGGCTTTCTCTTCCTACTGACAACATGACCCAAGCGTAATGGTTGTCTGTCTCTTGTGTGGGTGATCGTCTGTTACTGTGATCCCTGCGACCTTGAGCGTGAAACACATTAGATAGATAAATTTACAAGAGCTCCATCTATCCATCATGTGCCATGCCGACAGACGTGGGCGGTCATGATTCGCCATCTCATTCGATCACCAGAGTTGTGGATCAGCTCCGTGTTTCTGTCTCGACCACGCCACATGGCCAAGCCATCCAGGTATTTACTTCTCGGTCTTCCCCTTGGTCTTTTCCCTTCGATCTTGCCAGTTATCATCAAGTTCTCCAATTCATTTCTTCTCATAACATGCCCCAAAAATTTTGACAATAAATCCACCAACCGTGATGTTTTTTTGTTTTTTTGGGTGATGTTGCTTGTTCGCTCTTTTTGAACTCGACCGTAGTCCATAATACTGACCAATAAAAAGTTGTCAATTGAAACGAGAAAAAGAGTGGTGAGGTGCTACATAGAACCTGTACTTTTATATGGATGTGAAGCGTGGACAATGAGCAGTCAAGCTGAAAAACATCTGGTGGCTGTAGAAATGTGGTTTCTGAAGAAAATGCAAAGAATACCATGGACAGCCAGAAAAACCAATAAACAGGTCCTTAAAGAAACAAACGAAGATAGTAAACTGATTAGAGACATTAGACGCAGACAGTCAAAATTTTTTGGGCATGTTATGAGAAGAGATGGATTGGAGAACTTGGTGACAACTGGTAAGATCGAGGGGAACAGACCAAGAGGAAGACCTAGAAGCAAATACCTGGATGGCGTGGCCACATGGCATGATCGAGACAGGAACACGGAGCTGATCCTCGACTCTGGTGATCGCGTGAGCTGGCAAAACATGATCGCCCACGCTTACCGGCATGGCACATAATGGATGGATGGCAGTCCATAAGCGTGCTGCTACTTTTAGTGCACTGGACTGATTTTTACATGTGAGTAAGCTTTCCCTGTCACCAATATCCTCCGGCGTCAGGTGGACCCACTCCGACTTCAGAGGTACTTGTAATTTACATTCCCAATTCCAGGACAAGAAGTCAACATTTTAGTCCAGTTGAACAAACAACCTCGGCATCAGCGCACCGGATGCTTAAGAACGAGCGGCGTTATCCATTCGGTTATGCTGACCTCGATGAGCCGTGATAAGGGCAACTTTCCGCAAAGGACCTTCTACTAGACGATGGTGACAATGATAATCACGATGAATACCGTGCTTGGTTCAAGATAATTAAAGAAGCCGCACTTGTCCGCTATCACGGCGGTCCATGATTCAATCTCTAGTAACGACCACGCCGCACTTGTCCGCTATCACGGTGGTCCATGATTCAATCTCTATTAATGACCGAATTGCACTTGTTTGTCCACATCAGTTCGGCTCTGAGGCCACTATGCCTTCCTGGCTCTTACAACAGATAACGCAGACTTCGGTCTCGGAGTGTGCCGACACACTTACTGTAACACCCCCTATTTTGCTGTTCTGGCACCGAGATTATTCGAGTACTAACATATTTTTATATGTGTATATAGGATGTGGAAGACGCAGCTTGTAGTGGCTAAATGCGCGCCTGCAAGCCCGGCGGTCATGCTTTCGGTCTGCATCGCGACGGATTTGAATTTTAAACATTGAGCTGGACTTCGGGGTCTATCCAGCCTTAAATGGGTACCAGAAAATGTGTTGGAGAGTAGAGGTGACTCGCGTGAAACTGACTACATCATCCTCCCAGAGACTTTCGGTCTGTACACATATGGGTCTAGCACCATGTACCCAATGCGTGTGACGGCGTGTAATAGGGTACTATACTTACTTGTACTTAGACTGTTCAACCTTTGAAACAAGTCGATTGGTTATATTCACAGGCATTATCATTATCACCACCATCATCATCATTCGCAAGCTTCCTGAATCAATGTCGCAATAACATGAAGGTCTCAACTAAGTGTGGAACAAAATACCGCCTCGAAGATTAGAATCAAGGACATCCGGTATGGTAGACAAGTAAGCTAGCAAATACGCCTTTGTTGTCCCCAGTGCACTCTGAATTACTAATAATCGTTTTATTTTATTCTCACAGCGATTTATCACAGGATTGCTCGACCTGTGCATCCGTGTACGGGGTGCAGAGCAGGATATGGTGCTTCTTGGTGTCCTGTCTCTTCTCACACATTCATTTACAACTTATGCTCGTTTTCATCTTAAGTGTAGTCCATACAAGTGCTACTAATTCAAGTGCACTAGAATGATTTTTGCGTGTGTATTATCAGTTTCCCTCGCGATCAAGTGAACCCACTCAAGTGAACTCACTCCGACTTCAGAGGTACTTTTCAAACTAACAGATACAGGGACTGAACCCGCTACATCGACATCAGCCCATCGGATGTTTAAGAACGAGCTACCCCACGTTGTCGTCAAGTGATTAATTTTTTTTAAATATATAATTTTAAAATTAATGTAAAATATAATTTTTTTTTGTATACCCAAAAGTACAACTGAAAATGGCTCGTGACTATGTATAATTAGCTGATCTTGATATCCTCAAGGATCGGGAGGGAGAAGGTTAGATTCCTAGGTTGAAGACTACAACAGGATTACTAGATATGGAAGTTATTCCCCCTGAAAATATCCATTTCCTTGGTTGTAATTAGTACCCCACCTAGGTCAGAAAGGCAATCGCTTCCCTGGGAATAAAGTATAGCGGTTGAAATATAAGATAAAACAAACTACAACACTTTATTTACTATCAATATGAAAACAAACGCTGATTATTTACAGGAAGATGATGATAATAAATAAGGCAAATATACATCACCAATGTAATAAAATACATAACTGCTGTGGATGTTTGTATGACATCTGGAATCCAGGTGAGAAGATGCCTTATCAACTCCCATAGAGATTCAATAGGCCCCAGTAGGCTTAGCTAGGATCCGCTATGATTAGCTAAGATCAGCCAGTCGGTATTTGGAACCACTGTTCCGACCTGACGCCACCGGATCTTTCCTCGTTGTCACTGAATGAGATCTCTCGAACCTGATGCTCTTGATTAGAGCTTGAAAACATATTTTAAAATGTAGTGTCTAAGTTCTACATCAATACAATCTTAGGTAATGCATACAATCTATCACCCCTATATACACACACACAACAATAGGATGTCTTGCAGTGTCTCTCTTCCAACTTTACTGCGTTCACTCTCTAATTTCTGTCTCTTTATCACCCTGTCGAGTAGGGGAGGACTTTTTCAGTAGTTGAACACGCCTGCGGTTACAGCTCCTACCTTACCTTTTCCGGTCTCGTCGTGAGAAATGAAATGTTCTAAGTCTATGCCACCCATTCAGACACCCGGTTCTTTGTAGCCTCATTTAGTTACGATGAACGCTCGTTCACCACGCACCATATACCCGTTATATATTGTGGGTAATGTCTACACTACTACTCCTCTGCTCAAAACACAACCACGCTAGTAACATATAATATTCACCATCTCCCGTGTGTTGCCGGGGCCCATAAGGGAAGCAAAGAATAGCAACACTGTAGCCTACCACGCATGTCGTAAGAGGCGACTAAGGAGGCTTGATGGTTCCGTCGCCCTGCTACTGAGTGAGTGCGTGGCGCGACACTGTGAGCTGTGAGGTTCGTGTGAAATGCTTTTGAATCTGCCTGAGGTCTTTAGGAACGTGAATGCATGTTCGGAGTGATGGCAGGTGGCTATGTCCCAGAATTGACCGGTTTTTGCCTTATGCAGAAATGCGTGGCTGCTGGGCTTCTGGTTGACTGCCACTGCCATCAGCGATGAACTGTATTCTCGTGGATTGTGTGGGTGAACATCTAGGAAACATTCAGATAGGAAAATGACAGCCGATTCCATCAGGGATGAACTGGGTGTTTCGTGGGGGACTGGTGTGTTGACATTCTGGTGGCGGCATTATGCACAGTGTATTTGTGCGGGCTGTTGTTTGTCGAGACTTCTGTCTGTTCCACTTTTCACATTGGGCAGTGGGGAGCGTTTTGTGTGATATTCACTGGCACATGAACGGAGCATAATGGGGATGACCCGTTGCTGTGAAGTTGGAACTGCGACTAACTGACTAACTAATATTCACCACGGGGTTAAAATATCAAATGAAGAGCCTATTATGACAATAGAAAGATGCTCATAATAATACAATTAGCACAAGACACAATCCTGGTGGGTTACCATATGACATTCAATATCTCACACTGACACTAACCATTATGCATAGAAAGCTATTCCTACATATGTAGTAGGAATGTAAAAAAACAAAATATAGTAATTTAATTATCAACAACAACTGCAAACTTAATAGTTCTCAAATACGTGACAACCATCTGACAAGACGAAATGAAAGTCCGTCAATTGTATATTCAGAATATGATAAAATTGTATGCATAGCAACATAGTTAAAATTGTGCATAACATAAGATTCCTCCGTGTGTAAGCAGAATAACAAAACCATAATAATGTATTATGTATTGAGACAAATGAGAAATAAAAGTTCTCAGTCAAGTAACATGATCCAATGATATGTCTAAATGAAATAGCCTATAAAAGACCGACAAAGAAGGCCCCGAATTTACAGGCCGTCAACAGGAGCTAGAAACTAACATTCCTAGACACTTCTAAAAGCACAAGAATCAGACTTAGGAAATTTATACATATTGTCACATGCCTGTGTTCAGTGGCATTAAGGTGAGTGGCCGTACAAGATAAACAGTTCACGAGAAAAAATGGGGCGGATGGTGGGTCCCCCAGAGGGCGTAAATGAGAGGACAGTAATTGAAGGGGGAGCTGAGAAGTCAGCTGGTGAGGCAGACAGTTGGAGCAGTGAGGTTGTGTGTTGTGTGTGAGGCATTGTGGGGGATGGAATTGTTGAGAAGAGAGGGACAAAGACTGACGGGGGACAGTGGAGTCTAGACCGGACCAGGAGAAGGTCGTGGTCTGAGAAAGTGAAGAATTGTGACGGAGTTCTGAAGATAACTCCGCACTGTGGGTTCCAGGGATAGTGAGTGGAATTCGAGACCCATAGTGGGTTACTTTGAGTCGGGCCTAGAGAGAGGCTAGTATACCTGTCGTGTGGGACGATATTTTAGTAGCCTTGAGAGGCAGTGCTATTCGACGTGTTCCATTGGGATGGAGATATATTCTTAGAGAATTATTGTTCCTGGATTTATATGCTACATGTGTCTGTGTTAATTCATCATTAAAGGAATATTATGTGCGCAAATTAACGCTTGTTCACTGACTGGTGTTTGGGTGTGATGCATCTTGGTTAATCTGTTGTTCAACCTCATATTGTTACAAGGACATACCCTAGACACAACCATAGCCACTCTATCTGTCACTTAGTCAACATTCACTTCGTGACAGAGAAGATTTCTGGGAGGCTTCGTCGATTAGAGAGAACACTAACATCAGAGACATTAGTCGGGTGCCTAATTACAACAACAATAATGAGAGCTCTCCTGTCAAGAATAAACACCATTTTCAGTAGACAACGCATGTCAAAAGTGTCGGAGAATTAATACAGAGTCCACGAGAAACCAGGTAAAAATATCATTTCTCACTGGGAGTGGGGAGAGTAGACGGGGAAAGTGTGTCCACGATATAAACACTGGGGTTTCTTCCGTGCGGGAACTGGGTAGCACATAGGTCACGAGAAGGTCAGGACAGGTAAATTGGATACCAGGCAGTATTTCTTCGGCTATCAGGGACGTCAGAAAATTAACGCAAACAGGCGCGTGTGTTTATAGGTCAAGTGAACAGTACAAAAAGTCGGCGCCATGATACTGGCAAGATGATATCCTGACAGGTGCGTGTGGGTGTGACGAAGACAGGATTTAAGACAGTGAGCAATTTCGTTGAGAAGTCCTGGGCGTGGTGACACATCTTGTGTGTGTGTTGAGGACAAAGCACAGTGTGGTTGCAGGGCGATAGGTTAAGAATTGACCACAGGTAAAACGGGTGAGGACGGTGGAAATTGTGAGTCGCCACGGACAAATTGGGTTGACAAGAGGGTCAGTGCTGTTTACGAGGACAGCGAAGTATGTGTGGATAACGGAAAAGTTCCGGACATTACTTTGTTCGCAGTCAGTGAAGATTGTAGTACACTGAGGTACAAACAGAGATGACCGGTGGGTTCATGTCAAGGCCGAGAACCAGGGAATTTGACGAAAAAAATTTCCACGGAAAATAACACGTTGTGTTTCTACTGAAACTACGATTCACGTTTAACGTCTTTGTGTGTGTGTGTCATCATCGGCAAACAAACCACAACAGTCATTCAGGTGCCGTCTTCGCAAATATGAGCGCATTTTTTCACCAAAAAAGACTTGCGAAGCGGATTTAAAGCGCGTGATCATTTTCTGCCATTCGTTGATTTAACCGGGTCAGCAACAGTGAAGAAACCATACCATCACTTCAAAGCGACAGTGACTACGCAGATAAACATTCATTGATTTTAAAGGTATTTTCGGCTCCCCAAAACGCAACGAAAACCCAATATTTTTGGCAAAACAAGAGCGTTCACATACATTATACAATCACAGGCCATCCCTACAGGGAGGGTTACAAAAACATTACGGACTGTGAAGATACAAGGCGTTGGGATTATTATCATCATCTTCAACTTTTACGACAGTCGAAAATCGTGTCACCACGTCAACAAAAAGTGACAACGCATCAGAACTTTAATTCATTGTGGGAAGCTAACGTCGTAATCTTTTCAAAACAGTAACCGACAAACATTTCCAGGCGATTTTCGGAGACTATTGAAAACAAATTAAGGATTTTTTTTAAAGATTCTACCTTCGCATTGGTGTCGGCAACCCTTGTTTGCTTCTGTTGTTCTCATCGTCCTAAGTATTGTTGTTGTTGTGCGTTACGTAAATATTTGTATGTGGTCCAGTGGTCGTAATAAGTAGGATATTTTTGTTTTATTTCTCGAAATGCGGGAGACAGAGCAAAGGTGAAGTTTCTAGGTGCACATTGTATTGGTTGAGAGACAGCTGACGAGTCAGTTTGTTTTGTGCTGTGGCATTGGGTCGTCTCGACATTATACATAGTGTCCAAGTGTCTACGTCAAATCTGTGTATATTTTCAGTATATATTCCTTTCTTTCTCTCTTTTTTTTCGTTATATTTATATATGATATTTGTTGTGGTCGGATATATGTTTTTTATTGTGATCTTTCGTCATTTCTGCTGTCTAGTGGTCTTTGTCAGTTTAAATTTATATATTACGCGCACTGTGGATGTCCCTACACAAGCTTGTGGTTTTACTGTGGTTTATTTCTGTGTCATCATCGTCTCCGTGTACTCAGCTTGTGAAGTCTAGCGTTGGATAGTCATCACTTAGTGTTATCATCCATTTGTGTGTATATGTTTTTATATGTATGTTTAACAATATTTCCAGGGACTTTATGAACTTTTGGTCATAGATATATAGATATAAGGGAGTATAGGTGATACTTCCCCCCTCACTACCTGGTGCTTATAGAGTGACTGGGTGAGTACAGAGTGATATTTTAGCACTACGAATTTACGTACACAAGGAGTAGTGGTGTACTTAGGGAGGGCACACAAAGACTAGTAGCAGAGTCTTTACATTTATAATTGCCTGACAGACAGCAACGTGGCCACAAGTACAAGATGCCTACTTTAATGGAATATATTGAAGCAGGTGAACGAATAGGCCTGAAGGGTAAAGAGTTACAAGAGTATGCCGAAGCAAAAGAACAACAACAGATTGAAAGAGACCAGAGACAAGCCGAAAGAGAACAGAGACAGGCAGAACTCGAGGCCAACCGCCTACAGGAAGTAAAGTTAGCTGAAATGGAAAACAAGCGTCTACAGGAAGAGAAAGAGACACAAGTAAAGTTAGCTGAAATGGAAAACAAGCGTCTACAGGAAGTAAAACTAGCTGAAATGGAAAACAAGCGTCTACAGGAAGAAAAGTTAGCTGAGAGAGAACAAAGACAGGCTGAAATGGAAGCCAAGCGTCTACAGGAAGAGAGAGAGACACACATGAGAATGGAAATTGAGAAAGAGAAGATTAAGATGGAAGCGGAAATTGCTATTAAAAAGTTAGAATTTGCATCGAAGGGTCAAAGTGAGGAAAGCAGAAGAACGTCGCAGTCGTCACAGAGATTAAAACTGCCATACTTTACGGACCGAGACAACCTTGAAGCTTATCTTGACAGATATCAGGCATCAGCGAAAGTGTTAGGCATCCCCGAAGACCAGTATGCGATTAGACTAGGGGAGCTTCTTACGGGCAAGGCATTAGACACCATGTTCAATTTACCTGTAGAAGAAAGAAACAACTACACTATCTTACGTCAACGTTTGCTGACTAAGTTCCAACTCACTGAGCATGGATATAGGACAAAGTTTAGACAGTTAGTGCCAGAGACAAATCAAGATTTCACAGACTTTGTTAACACTGTAAAGAATGCATTTAACAAATGGATGGAGCTTGCAGAAGTAGGGAAAGATTTTAATAAATTAGTAGATCTAATGTTAAGAGACAAGGTAGTATCTGCATGCAATTCTAACTTAGTAGCTTTCTTTGAGGAACGGAAGCCAAAGGACATAGACACAATGTCTCAGTTAGGGCAAAACTATATGACGGCACATCCTAACAGTTCTATTGGGAAACTAATGAGTGAGGAAATAGTCTGTGCAGCGTACACTAAACAGGACCAGAATCCAGTCATCAGACCAAGGGCGAAAAGTGTGGATTCAGCACAGAAAGGTGAGCAGCAAGAACTTCAAGATAATGGTTTCCGAGGAAACAATGTTGGTAGAGTAGGACGGTACCCATATAGAAGAGGGAACTTCCAGAGACGTCCAAATTATGCCGGATGCTGGAATTGTGGGAGCTGGAGACACAAAATGGCAGATTGTGATGCACAACCATCAGATGGACCAACGAACAACAGTAAAAGGGAGATCACTTGTTTCAAATGTGGAAGGAACGGGCATGTCAGTCATCAATGTAGGATGAGAGAAACAGAGCACTCAAATGCAGCACAAGTAATTGAGACGCTGAACAATGAAGATTGTAGTGGGTGCAAACCTCTTTTTGAAAAAGACAGTCAGCCAGTCTTAATATGTGGTCACACAGTTAAAGCAGGATCAGCAGTGCATGAAGGAGGAAGTCTGAAGATGCATCATGGGTTTGTTAATGATAGGCCAGCGTTAACAATTAGGGATTCCGGATGTACGTCCATCGGGGTGAGAAAGAGTTTAGTGCAACCCTCGGATTATACAGGAAAAAAGATTAGATCCATAACATTTAATGGGACAGTAGAATTCTACCCAATAGCCGTGATAACAGTAAAAACACCATACATAACAGGAAGAGTGACAGCATGTGTTTTAGACTCACCAGTGGCAGATCTCATCATAGGAAATGTTATAGGAGTTAAAGAGTGTACAGAAGAGGAAGTAGTTTATTGGGACCAAAAATATAGTGTAAGCAGTAATGAGGTAGTTACCACAATAGAACCTAAATTAGAGAGTATAGCTGAGGTAGAAGAGGCACTTGAAGTAGACACAGGAACTCAGAACAAGGATAGTACAGCTGAGCAGATGAGAATGGATCCCAAATATAGTGCTAGTGGCTCCCAGAGACAAGATACTACTCTGAACAAATGTTCACATGGATGTAGGAGAGTAGAACATAGGCAGTCAAAGAAAGGTAGATGGTGCTTCGAGAGGAAGAACAATGTTCTCACTCGCCACTTTTCAGATGGCGGAACTGCATGTGGGCAAGTAGTATTACCGTTAACACATAGAGACCGATATACTAGAACAGCTCAGGATAGTGCATGTGCAGGGCACATAGGCATAAGGCGTATGCAGCAGAAAGAAAGGTGCCAGATATATGGGCCAAGATTGAATAAAGAGTTCAGACTAAACAGAGACTCAAGTGTAACGGTGCAATATACAGATAGGAAAGTTGAGTCAGGTCAAAAGAGTTGTCGCGACATTACTGACCCAGGGCTAGGGATAACAAACAGATGTTGTAATTGTAGAGGTACCATGAGTGATGGGTACATGAAAGGTAGACACAGCATCGACAGGAATCAGAGGTGGGTTAATGCAAGAACAGAACCACCTGATATAGGGTCGGTACACAAATAGTATTGTGTGGTCGTGAAGTAGTAAGAGACCTGTGGGTACATAAGTATAATGCTTTTCTATGATGTATTATTATTATTATTATGTGATGTATTAGTTCATGCATTGATACACAAGAAAGTTGTTTGTATTTATGTGTGGGGATTATGGGAGTTTACTATGAGTATTTGATATATTATTAAGTGTGGTAGCTAGAGTAAGTTGCATTTATACTAACGACTACCCAGGCAATGTGTCTGGGTCACATATTTGATAAGTATGAGTCTCCCAACATTTGAAAACGATGTTTTCTTTTGAGGGTGGGGTAGTGTCACATGCCTGTGTTCAGTGGCATTAAGGTGAGTGGCCGTACAAGATAAACAGTTCACGAGAAAAAATGGGGCGGATGGTGGGTCCCCCAGAGGGCGTAAATGAGAGGACAGTAATTGAAGGGGCGAGCTGAGAAGAGGTCAGCTGGTGAGACAGACAGTTGGAGCAGTGAGGTTGTGTGTTGTGTGTGAGGCATTGTGGGGGATAGAATTGTTGAAAAGAGAGGGACAAAGATTGACGGGCAGTTAATGTTTGAACTCCGAGCTGAGAGGGAGTTGAGTCTAGACCAGGACCAGGAGAAGGTCGTGGTCTGAGAAAGTGAAGAATTGTGACGGAGTTCTGAAGATAACTCCGCACTGTGGGTTCCAGGGATAGTGAGTGGAATTCGAGACCCATAGTGGGTTACTTTGAGTCGGGCCTAGAGAGAGGCTAGTATACCTGTCGTGTGGGACGATATTTTAGTAGCCTTGAGAGGCAGTGTTATTCGACGTGTTCCATTGGGATGGAGATATATTCTTAGAGAATTATTGTTCCTGGATTTATATGCTACATGTGTCTGTGTTAATTCATCATTAAAGGAATATTATGTGCGCAAATTAACGCTTGTTCACTGACTGGTGTTTGGGTGTGATGCATCTTGGTTAATCTGTTGTTCAACCTCATATTGTTACAAGGACATACCCTAGACACAACCATAGCCACTCTATCTGTCACTTAGTCAACATTCACTTCGTGACACATATAAATCGGTCACACCTGATCCTCCGAATATTCCAGTCAGGTTTGATACTCCCCTCCCCGGGGATTTATATAAATCCTTTTATCTATGGGGTACCTTGGATTTTGCTGATCTAGCGGCGGGAGTTAGCCATGTGTGATTTTATACCAGCCGCCTGTCCGTTCACACCTTCGACGGTTCAGACTCTCCAGCCCGTCGTAAATTCTTCCTGAGCGACTGACCACTTATCCCATGGTTCCAGAAAGTACCGGTCAGGTTATTCCGTACCCCTGTCAACTGATCCTGCTACCTCCCACTCCCTCTTTCTTTCTCTTCCCCCTCTTCATTCACTAACGTAAAATATTTAAATTTTACATAAGTGTTTGGGTCATCTCTCATGTAGAATTGTCCGTCCGGACAATTCATCATCATCATCATCATCATCCTCATCATCCTCATCATCATCATCCTCCTCCTCATCATCATCATCATCATCATCATCATCATCATCATCATCATCATCATCATCATCATCGTCATCATCATCATCATCATCATCATCATCATCATCATCATCATCATCATCATCATCATCATCATCATCATCATCATCATCATCATCATCATCATCATCATCATCATCATCATCATCATCATCCTCATCCTCCTCCACCTCATCATCATCATCATCATCATCATCATCATCATCATCATCATCATCATCATCATCATCATCATCGTCGTCGTCGTCGTCATCATCATCTCATCATTAGCTTCTCCTCTGGGATCCCCGTTCCAGACAATAGAGAAACAATCCTTGTTACCCCCCTCTCCCATAGAAGTCAATTAGTATTATAAATATACAGATATCACACTCCCTGTAGATGGTGAACGTCCAAACCTATCCTTTACCCCGTTTATTAGCGGTGGTCAAAGTGTGAACGGTTCGACTGGTCTGGTAGGACCAGTCATCTCCTATACAGAATGCAGCAAGCATCCCATCCCATAATTCCTGTCGTCTCTCGAGTTATAGAAGAACCCTCCTCCTCTTCATCCAACTCTAGTATAGGTATCCCCAGACAATGGGGATAGATAAGAGTAAAGTGTAGAGTATAAGACACATCGTTCTCCTCGGAATCACGACGCAAATACACAATCTATCCCTCCAGGAATCGTGTGGTACAACCACACGCCGTTCCTTCCGGAATTGCGAGAAATATACACACCACGACCTCGCATGAAATAAATCAGCACCACAATGGCACTAAACAAATCAGCAACACATTCCCATGGAACAAACCAGCACCACATTCCCGTGAATAAATCACCGTAACCTAGTTTATTAATCAATAATCATTAGAACACATTACACGCCTTACTGAATCTTTTCCTGTCCACTAGAATAGCACTGAGGACTAGATTCCGCCATTATCTACAGCTTACCGACTTCAGTGTTACCCTCACAGCAATTATACAGCCGTCTCAAAAATAATTGCAAGTACCTAAAACAAACAGATATTCTATCGATCGAGTATCACAGGCCTGTACGAAAGGACTTCGATAAACCAATATTTCCAATCAGTATTCAAAGAATTACTGTTCAAATGTGAAATAAACAAACAAGCCTTCGTCCTAGTTTCACGCCTACTATCAATCGATCACATTGCATTAATATTCATGAGTCCGTGTACTAAAAGCACAGACAGCGGTACTGATAATCGCGTAATACTATTAATCAATAAAATAAAAGAAGTCATAGTATTATTACCTTAGAGTTTGAACCAATACTGGAATCAGCCATAATATTGTTGACTGCTGGACAGCTCCATGAATACAAATATGGTCTGAAAAGGTACGTCTGGTCGGGCGAGAGAAGTGATTCAAAAGGCAGACTTCTGCTTTGCTGAGAGTACTCTCTAACCACGTAGAAGTTGTATTTACGGGAGAAAATCACTTTCCCCGAGATTCATGGGTTATCCCACGAGAAATCGATGTAGGATCAGTTCATAGGTTTCCGGGTGCATAACGCCAGCACGGAGTATCAACAGCTAGAAAGAAAACGATCATTCTAGTAGGCTACTATTTTAGACGGCTTTTCCGTGGTTAAAAATTACTCGAGACCCAGATAACTCCACTACGCCCCACCTACGGGAAGTTCCCTTCCGCGAAGACACGCATATTTGGAGGTTTCGCGACAGCCCCGTGTACACACCATAGTGTATATTGAGTATAAACGATGCATGGTGTGATCAGTGTCACGTCGATAAATCAGTTCTAAGATAGCTCGGGGGAAGAGAGAGAGAGAGAGAGAGAGAGAGAGAGAGAGAGAGAGAGAGAGAGAGAGAGAGAGAGAGAGAGAAGAGAAAGAGAGAGAGAGAGAGCAGAGAGCAGACAGCAAAGAGTGAGAGAGATTATAAGGTATTTCTAAATATGAATAGATTCTAAAATAGCTCCATAGGTGAAAAGACTCTAAGCTAGCTCTAGAGATGAATAGATTCTATTGTTAGTTAGTTGCATATCCTTTACCCGACGTCACAGTCAACACCAGCATTTCTTACTGTTGTGAACTTTTGGCAAGTTTATCTTCAATAGTTTACCATTGCTTTCTGAACGACCGGAACCCATACCATTTCGTAAAAAACCAACGCAATGCGGTCTGCTGTCAAATCGCCCGTAGCTATGTTTAGATTTTATTGTAGTTATAAAAAAATAGATTGTAATATAGCCCTAGGGGTGAATAGATTTTAAGATAGCTCTAGGAATGAATATATTCTAATGTAGTTTTAGAGCTGAGTAGATTCTAAGATACCTCTATAGACCAACAGGTTCTAATGTCGTGTGGAATGCTTTTGCATCTGTCCATGATTGTTTGTAGCGTGAATTGCATGTTCGAAATGATGACAGGCGGATGTCGCTGATCTGACTGGGTTGCCTTATGCAGAAATGCGTGATTGCTGGTTTTCTAGTGCTGCCGCTTCCATCGACGATGAACTGTATTTTTCGTGGAGGACTTTTGTGTTGGCATTCTGGCGTCGGCATTGTGCACATTGTACCTGTGCAGGCTGTTGGTTTGTCGAGACTCCAGTCTGTTCCACTTGTCACTTGGGGCAGTGAGGAGCATTTTATGTGATATTCACTGGCACAGGAACAGAGCACAATAGGGACGACCCGTTGGGTCCGCGACTAATGACTAAATTACTAAAGGTTCTAATGTAGTTTTAGAGATAAGTAGATGCTAAGATAGCTCTATAGCTGAATAGATTATAATGCAGTTCTATAGATAAATAGGTTCTAATATACTTCTAGACATTAATAGACACTAAGATAGGCCTAGAGGTGAATAGATTCTAATGTAGTTCTAGAGATTAATATATTCTAATGTAGTTCTAAACATGAGTTGATTTTAAGATAGCTCTATAGACGAATAGATTATAATGCAGTTCCAGTTCTAGAGATCGACATGTTCTAATATACTTCTAGAGATGAAAAGACACTAAGATAGACCTAGAGATGAACAGATTCTAAAATAATTATAGACAACTGCAAGGAAAGATTAAGTAATATTTGAATAACGAAGACACAAACAATAGATTGCACGATTTATTGGCTGGTATATTTCGCTGCATCTCATCAGGTACATACTGCAGAATTCACACAACATAAAGTGAAATAACTAGATAACTCCTTCAAGCTGAAATATACATATATTCGCACAGTAATCTCGGTTGTCTACCACGGTAATTTAAAACTGACTAACATGTCTTTCTGCTTGCACAAAGCCGGCTTATGTAGGTTAATCATTATGGCTTCTGCAAACTTTAACAAGCGGCTACTTTGTGTGTTGAACAACACACGGAATGCACTGTCTCTCTCAATCACATGACAGCTATCGAGCACATGCCTCCCGATCGATGAAGCAGGGCTGTTCCTGTGTATCGGCCTACCTAGGACTACCAAAGCCGTGTGTAGTATCTTGTCGACCCAGTTAGAATATGTTCAACAACCCTGCTGTGTGACTGCCGCTCTGTTCTGCCGATGTAGGTGGTGTCGCACCTGCATGCAAATTGGTAAATACATTCGATTTGGCGTACAAAGCTACATGTTATTTTACTGCTGGGGTGAGAATCGGTGTGGTTCTGTATTTGATAACTGAAGTTGCAGCACGGAATGTTCGGCCGACTGATGTGATGAGCCGGTCCTGAAGATCGTTGCATTACGTCATCCCCTAGGAAGGCTAGCTGGATGAATACCTTGAGTTTAGGGACTGTAGTTTCTTCTGGTTTCTCTTTGGGCTGTTGGCAGTGGCGCTTTATAAATCTCGTGGCGTACCCATTCAGATTTAAGGCATTCTTCAGAGTTTCAAATTCCTCTGTCAGTGTGTCCTGGGTGCATATCTTCCTAGCACGGTCAAACAAGGTCCGTACTAAGCCCCGTTTGTACTGGACAGGTGTGAAGCTATAAAAATTTAAGTATTGCCCATGTTTCTTTACGGTATATCGGACATCGATCTTTGAATTGTGCCGTCTGTTCTACATCTAATTCGGATATCTAGAAACGGCAACGCTTCGTTGTGTTCGTGTTCCATAGGTAGAGAGATGTTTTTATGTGTCACATTCATTATGGCCTGGAACGATGTTGCTTGTAGCTCGTCTGTGGTGATAATTAGTATATCGTCCACGTAACGACGGTAATAGACCAAGTTGTTAATGTATGAGGATCTATTTTCTTCTAAATGTGCCATGAAGATGTCCACTAGAATAGTTCGAAGAGGACTCCCCATGGCCACTCCGTCAATTTGGCGGTAAGACTTTTTTTTTTTTAGAAAGTTGAATTGTATGTTGGCGGTACATAGTAATAATAGCCTCTCCAGAATAGATGTTGGTGTGCCTAGTTTTAGTTGTTTGTCTTTAATGCGTTCACTTATTATTTTCACGGTCTCATCTAATTTGGCGATATACAATTCTTCGGTACTGAATCAGTTAAATAGCCCAAGTATAAATAAGAAAAACGTAAGCATCTATTTAAAACCAAAAGAAAAAAAAATAAAACAATGGAACATAAAGTCCTGCAGCAGGAATATGCAGTGGATATTTGAAGTGCTAGGACCATCACTCAGGCCCCAGCGAACTGAGGAATAAGTGGTCAGTCTGTCCCTGCGGCCATCGAGTCATTGTCCGTCCGCGCTCATGGCATTGTCAGCGTAGCGTCCTAGACATTACATCAACGTGCCCATTAGCACCCATTAGAAATAAACAGACGATATATATCCCAGTTTTCCCCTAGACTGGTTGAACGAGATATTGTTGGTACAAATACAATGCAGTACAATACATTACAATACAATACAGTACAGTACAATACACTACACACTACATTACAATACAATACATAAAATACAACACAATACCATACAATACAATACAATACAATACAATACAATTAGGGCTGCGGAAGTTAACGATTAATTAATGGATTAATCGTTAATTTTTTTAACGATTAATTTTTTTTTAACGATTAATCGAAAACTTTTCTCCCATCACTTATACAAATGAATCGGATGTCGAAAAATTGTCGGACATTTTAAACATAGTGCTGCAAACACAACCGAGTTGCAAAATTGTACTGAGTCACCATTGTGTAAGCTGCAGCAAGATGTACCAACAAGATGGAACAGTATTTTTATTATGCTACAGAGTCTTCTACAGGCCAGAGAAGCATTAACTGTCTACATGTCAGATGAAAAGAAGCAATACAAAGGTCCAAAACTGTCAGATTCAGATTGGGAGAAGATTTCGAAATATGTCAAAGTTTTGGACTTATTCTGTCAGATTACGGTCCTGCTTGGCGGTCAAGATTATGTTTCATGTAGCTGTGTATTGCCACTGCTATCATTGTTGACAAAGCATATGACTGTACACGATGATGATCCGGGCTACATAGCTAAATTTAAGGCAGCATCTTTTAATGACTTCAGAGAACGCGTAGCTAATATGACAAGTCTTGCCAAGACCATTCTGTGCATACCGGCTGCCTCAGTTCCATGTGAACGATTGTTCAGCTCTGCTGGTTATATTGTTAATAAGACGCGCTCGTCACTTGAACCAAATACTGTCAACATACCCGTCTGTTTGCATAGTTGGTTATTATATGACATATGAACAAGACAATCCAATGTTATTTCGATTTTTAACAAATACGACTATAATGTGAGTTATGTGACTACAAATGTTTTTTCCCATTGCATATCCCTTACAGGACGTTGCAGTCAACATCAGCATTTTTCAGCTGCTGTTGATGTGCTAGGCAAGATTACGCTCAGTAGTTTGCCATTGCTTTCTGAGCGACCGGCTCACATACCCCGTAAGTTACCAACGCGGCGAGAACCGCTACCGCAGGTTACGTTACTCACGAAAATATACGGAATTACGGAGAAAGACGTTAACCCCTCGTTAATATATAACTATATATAAATGTTTTGCTTTAATCGAAATTAACTATTAATTAATCGTTAATTTTTAAAAAGTTAACTATTAAATTTAAATTAATCGGTCGCAGCCCTAAATACAATACAGTACAGTACAGTACAGTACAGTACAGTTCAGTACAGTACAGTACAGTACAGTACAATACAATACAATACAATACAATACAATACAATACAATACAATACAATACAAGCGCCTGCTACTTTTCGCTCAGAAACCAATAGCAGACTACTCGACGTAAAGTAAAATTGCCTTGTAAATCAACCTGGAGTTGATCGCAGTACCCTGCAAAGGACTTGTAACATTACAACTCAAGAGCAAAATGAACGGTCAAGCTGACATACTAGTCTCGAAACCAAATACCTCATCTACCTCCTCATATGTGGACCAAAGTAAACAGCTCTTGGAAAACCGACGTCCGCACAGGGACAGATATTAAACTTAACGATTCTAGGTCAGTTGCTGTTGACATCCGAATATAACCAATCATGGTTGACGCCAACAGCTCGCGGCACTTGATGACGTCCGCACATGCCTGCTTGTACAGGTTGTTGATTGGTAGCAGTTTAGCGTTTACAGCATTTACAGCCGAAATAAAACAAGCCAAGGTTGCATAAATATTATCACGGTTAACTGTTTGACACAAACATATTTATTTGTCATCATGAAGGCAACAGTTGTTACATTTGAAAAACAGTGATCTTGATCTGGGTTAAAGCTACCGTAACCTGATATCTAGAGATTACTTGATATCCTAATGGAAAGGGTAGGATTGACATTAAAGGGAAAATTCCGCTTTTCTGAATTAATGTAGCAATAATACAAATATACTGATGGACTGAGAGTAGAATTTGATTTATAAATAATTAATTTAATGACTCGGTGATTGCTGTCATTGATATCGTTAAAAGAAGTGGAAGAAGCTAAGTAGAAAACTGGTATGTAACATATTTCTAATCATTCCTTCACTTAAAGATTTACTAACGTATTGACCCCGGAACGCAGGCCGGTCCAGTCTAAAATGGGCACCCGTAAAGAGGTATGGGGAGTAAAGACCCTCTGGCGGGATCTTGACCATATCGATATCGAGTGTTGATTGGTCTATACAATTATGGGACTAGCACTGTGTACCCGTTACCCCTAATAGCGTGGGAAAGTGTAGTTCGAGTGCCCATTTCTCTGTTAATATGTGTGGTTGGCACCATATACCCAACACACCTCAAGTTCCGGAAAATTGTCTGATTTATTTCACTCATGTGCCCAAGGAGAAACTGATACTTCGCAGCCTTACACATTTTTTGTTTTGTTTTCAGACTCGATAAGACTATGAGGTTATAAACTCTATTTTAGTGGACTCTATGTAGGTACATGTAGATCACTGCTCTCTCTCTCTCTCTCTCTCTCTCTCTCTCTCTCTCTCTCTCCTCTCTCTCTCTCTCTCTCTCTCTCTCTCTCTCTCTCTTCTTTCTCTCTCTCTCTTCTTTCTCTCTCGCCCTCTCTCTATTTTTTGCTGTGTGTGTGTGTGTGTATATGTGTGTGTGTGTGTATGTATGTGTGTGTGTGTGTGTGTGTGTGTGTGTGTGTGTGTGTGTGTGTGTGTGTGTGCATGTATGTGTGCGTGTGTGAGCGCACGCTCGTGCATGTAATACTGATTATTTTCGTGATTTATGAGGCATCGTAAAGTTAATTGTGTTGCACTGTTTCGTCATGTACATCCGAATTCGACAAGAGCAAGATGCTTGCCCTGGCCTTTGGCTATCCCCAGTCTATCTACAAGACAGCAGGTTTGTGTCACTCTTCTACTGGTTACTGCTCCTTGCCTTGTCCGACTTGGGAGGATCTACCAGTAGCTGCGCTACCTTCGGCATAGCTCTAGGGGTCTATGGATCACGCAAGCCCCTTGGCCTCTATAAGATGGAGACACATCAGAGGGGTGTTTTCTTATTTGATTTGGACTGAGTTTATAAGATGGAGGCACATTAGAGTGGTTTTCCTCATTTGACACGGACTGGGTTTATAAGATGGAGGGATATTAGAGGGGTTTTCCTGATTTGACACGGACTGGGTTTATAAGATGGAGGGATATTAGAGTGGTTTTCCTGATTTGACACGGACTGGGTTTATAAGATGGAGGGATATTAGAGTGGTTTTCCTGATTTGACACGGACTGGGTTTATAAGATGGAGGGATATTAGAGTGGTTTTCCTGATTTGACACGGACTGGGTTTATAAGATGGAGGGATATTAGAGTGGTTTTCCTGATTTGATCGGACTGGGTTTATAAGATGGAGGGATATTAGAGTGGTTTTCCTGATTTGACACGGACTGGGTTTATAAGATGGAGGGATATTAGAGGGGTTTTCCTGATTTGACACGGACTGGGTTTATAAGATGGAGGGATATTAGAGGGGTTTTCCTGATTTGACACGGACTGGGTTTATAAGATGGAGGGATATTAGAGGGGTTTTCCTGATTTGACACGGACTGGGTTTATAAGATGGAGGGATATTAGAGGAGTTTTCCTGATTTGACACGGACTGGGTTTATAAGATGGAGGGATATTAGAGGGGTTTTCCTGATTTGACACGGACTGGGTTTATAAGATGGAGGGATATTAGAGGGGTTTTCCTGATTTGATATGGACTGTGGTCATAAACCAATCTGCAGTATACTCTATGTAGATACATAAAGATCCGCGCTGTTAATGTGTGTGAGCACTCGAGCGTGCGTGCGAGCGAGAATTTATAGCATACAATTGTTTGAGATTTTACTGTCACAAAGTCCTTTTTAAGTGAGCCCAATGTGGTCATATAAAGAACAGTGTGTGTGTGGGGAGGGGGAGGGGAGTGGGTAGAACAATAACATGATGTACTTCAAGAGTATCCTTTTCGTTGTTGTTGATACACTTTTTCTTCTTGTCGTACATGCCGTGTGGCGTTGGTAATCATGTTTGGCCACAGCCTTCTGTCTAGTGTACTGCCGGTCATTTCTGATGTCGAAGTACCTTCATGCCATGATGTTAAAGACGTTTACAATCTCCTCTCTTGGTCTCTTCCTGCCTCTCCTTTACTACAACTTTCCTGTTGTTACGTAGTTTTTCATCTTTCCCCTTCTCTTGACGTGCTCAAAGAATGTGGATAGTCTTCTTCTGTTCGAGAAATCAATTGTAATTTTTGTTTTGTTTTGTGTGTGTGTGTGTGTGTGTGTGTGTGTGTGTGTGTGTGTGTGTGTTTTTTTTTTTTTTTGCTTTTGTGAGTTGACTCTTTTCAAGATATATGCTTACATGTTTAAATAGCTCTCCGGTTCTCATATTTCTTTTATAAAGTCACATTTCCGCATCTTCCACTGCACGCTGGTCTGATAGTGTTCATGTTTTGCATATAACTCTTAAGAAGTCTTTTTTCTCATCCCACTAGACAAAGATAAGTTGCAGAGAATATTCGTCTTCTTAAATAAGGATTTTTCATGGGCTGTTCTACGCGTAACTTCTTTAATCTGCTGTTATTAAAGTACCCAAATACTTAATGCATTCACTTGTTTCAGATTGGTTCCACTGACTTTGGTGTAGCATTTTTTACACTTCTTTTTTCTTTGTCTACTTCTGTTTTTCAGATGAAAATCTTTGTTTTAACTTTCTGTTGAAATTATCATTTCTTGCAAGTCGGTTTCTTTATTTTCATCTATCAAAAAACGTGTCATCAAAACAATGCCTGTTGTTTACATTATTACCACCAACTGATATTCCTGGCATGTCTTGTATGTATCTCAACATTATTTTGCTTTACAAATTGAATAGATAGAGTGGTAGTACATAAGCTTGACTAACACCTTGTTTAATGTGTTGAACAGTTCCCAAGTGATTGTTCTTGTGGCAACTTTTTGTTGCCCTTATGTCTGTTATTTATATTCTTAAGTTTTTAGCATCACTGTTCCAAATTTCCAACATTATAATTGTGTCTTCACATTCAACTTAAAATGCTTAATCAAAATGCTAAATTAAACACCTAGGCGCAACTATAATATCAGATGGAAGACGCGTGACAAAGATTACGCGTAGAATGAATCATCACCATCATCATCAAGTGCCCTGCCAGCTGGCGTAGGCGTTCACGTCTCTCCACAGATCTTGGTCGTTGGCGTTCTGGATTTCCAGTTGTCACGATGGTCTTCAATGCCTCTCTTCTCATCACATGACCAAATAAAGCTGTTTTGTCTCTTTCTTATTGTTGTATATAATAGTCTAGTTTTATTAGCTTCTTTCAGGCATTCGTTAGTTACTCTGGCAGGCCAAGAATTTCGCAACATTCGTCTCATGAACCACATCTATGTTGCTTCCAAATGTTTCCCAATTTGTTCATTTACATTCCAGGTCTCATTGCCATACAGTAAAACAGGTTCTATATAGCATTTCAGCACTCTCTTTCTTACATTCAATGATAGTGACTTATTGAATAAGATACTTTTCATTTTCTGAAATGCAGCTTTCGCTTGCCCTATTCTGTCCTTGTTCTCTGTTGTACATCTTCCATCTGAAGTTATAAATGCCCTTAGTAGAATACCTGACGACGGCAAAGATCAATGGGAAAAGAGGCAGTGGAAAAACCGAGAGAAATGAGTGCTGAATGAACTGAGACAGTGGCATGGAGGGATATTATCAGTAACGTTGATACAAGTCACCAACGACCGAGATCTGCGGAGAGACATGATTGCTGAATGAACTGAGACAGTGGCGTGGAGGGATATTATCAGTAACGTTGATACAAGTCACCAACGACCGAGATCTGCGGAGAGACATGATTGCTGAATGAACTGAGACAGTGGCGTGGAGGGATATTATCAGTAACGTTGATACAAGTCACCAACGACCGAGATCTGCGGAGAGATATGAACACCTACGACAATAAACAGAGAACATAATGATGATGGTGTCACCTGATCAACTGTGTTAGTGACGTCAATAAAAGACAAGTTCTCAATGTGTATACACACTAGGCCCCGCATAACGACCGTGTGTGTACGTATCTTGTTATTTTATCTGTGCATGTTTAATCATAATCATGTGCCATGTGAAGCGATTCAACCTACCATTTTCGTTCACAAACAAATATCCTCTATCGACCGCTATCACTAACAAATTCTATATGCCCGGTTGTAGCAATTGTTCTAGACTTTCGTTTAACAGTGTGACCAAACAATAACAGTTTGTTCTAATTAGATTAATCGTCTACCTTTGTGAACTGGCCTCTTGCAGTACTTGAATATTTGTCTTTTTATCCATCCGTTGTATTCTTAGCTTCTATGTGCGGGCTGTTGGTTTGGGTCAAGGAGGTGCATGTGTGTGCTATTCACTGGCACGGGAACGGAGCATTATGGGGCGATCCTTTGCTGTGGAGTTGGAACCGCGACTAGCTAACTGACTAACTAACCGCATCTCTGTATCCTCCAGTTTCTTTCCGTTCTCGCTTGGTTACTACCGTTATTAGAAATTATTATTCCCTGCAGTTAGTTAGTTAGTCGACAGATCATCCTCGTTGCACATCGAACCATTCAGTCCATAAGTGCTCGGATCCCCTCCTCAGCAAATCCCGCAGCGTGTAGCGGCTAACGACGCCAGTTCTGTGTTGGTTTATCAATCTTCTTTGGCTTCCTACGTAGTGTTCTTCTTTGGCCACCCCTCTTTTAATTTGCTGCTCCCGCAGTCTGGCCATTGTTGTAGATTCACAGTCATCACTTGGTTCTCGCAAAAGTCTCACTTCTCGTAGAGCATTCAGAATGTCAGCCTGGTCCATGGCGCGTCCGCCCTCCACAGTAGCCTCACCTGCGAGCCTGTCAGCCCGCTCATTTCCTTGTACTCCCGCATGACCTGGCACGAAGATGAAACTAATCTTTGCCAGCCGAGACCGCTTCAGAGGCAGCAACCATTCTCTTCGGATCGACCCCTCCTCTATCCTCTTGATCATGTTCATTGAGTCGCTAAGGAAACAAGCCCTAGTGAATGTCTGTGTCTCGAGCCATGTTATTGCTTTACTTACTGCCATGACTTCCATGGTCAGGCTACTTGTGGTTTCAGTGAAAGCACCAGAGTTCTCCTTCACAATTCTCCCTCCGGCCCGAGCTGTAAAGGCCCATGAGCTTCTCACATGTCGGACGACCGACCCATCTGTGTAGATGACCGCGTCACCGTCTAGCGAATTCTCGAAAATCAACGCTTGTACTTCAGCCTCAACAGCAGCCGGATTTTCTTGTCTGCATTTTCTATCTAGTTGGATGCAAACTGAAAAGAATGTGCAGAAATCTGTTGGCACTTGCACCCACTCCTCGCCAGGTTCTAAGTCCTCAAGTGAACACACCTGTTGAAGAATGTCTTCGGCTTGACCCATCCACGACCGTCCTCTTTTTAACCTGCTGCCCTTCACCTTCCTAATTTCACTATGCAGTGGATGTTGTGTGTTTGCGTTAATTCTGAGGTAGGCGCGTGCCCTGCAAACTTGTATTCTCTCTTCAATGGTTGGAAAATCAAGAAGGTAGCGCATCGCCCTGCATGCTGTATCTCTTGTACATCCAAGAATAATGCGCATAGCTTCATTCTGTATCCTTTCCATCCTTTCTATCTGCTTTCTTTCCCTGCAGTGATATCTGCCGGCGCTGTGGGGGTTAGCGAACGTGTTACACAATTCCCCGACATACCGAACCGAGAGTTTGAAATCAACCACAGACAATCTGGAAGCAGACCGCCTTGCGTTGATTGTGATGGTATGGGCGTCAGTCGTTCAGAAAACAATGGCTAACTACTGAACGTAGAAATGGCTAAGTAAAATCACAAAACAACAAAAACATTCATTCATAGTAGCATGTCCTTTGCAGAACCTCGCTCCCATAACAACCTTCCGGAAAACCTCTCGATCATCAGCAAGATGTCCCGCGTCTGATACACCCATCTGGAGATCATCCGCCACATCCTGCACCCATCATTCTCTTTGGCCTTCCTCTTCCTCTCTTCCCAGGCATATACCCTCCATTATTGTTCTCTCCAAACTTTCGTGACGTTTCAAGTGACCAAAATATTTCAATTTTCTTTGTTTTATCGCTTTAATAGCCAACCTTCTTCAATATTCAACTCTAAGTATGGATGCATTTGTTTTTTTTCTTTACGCAAGATATTCTTAGAACTCGTCTATACCATTTATATTCAAAGGCGTTTATGCGCTAGTTCAGCTTGTTTAGTAAGTGTCCATGTCTCACAGGCATATGTTGCAATGGGAAAGATGCATGCTCTTAAAAATCTAATTTTTGTAGTTCTCTCTGTCCCACTCCATAATTTATTCAGCTGTTTTAGTCTTTGAAGAGCAATTGGTAGTCGCCGTTTAATTTCTGTCATTGTGTCACCGTTGTTGGTAATCAATGACCCAACAAAAACATGCTAGGGTTAATTGTGGCGTCCTGTAAAGGACGTGTAACTAACATAGAGATAGCTACGTTCACCTGCTGACCCTGTGATCATGAGCTCGAATCCCCATTCAGGATGAAATTGTTTCGGTGACTGGAACTCCCAGCCTAAAATGGACACCACATCTTAATGTGCTTCTCCACAGATGTTAAGTTCCAGTACCCGTCCTGCACACCCCGCAGGTTTGTGAACTCGGAGAGGGAAATACGGGCTCCCTTGGAGATGCCACTTAGATATAGTGTCGAGAGGAAAGTCTGGTGATAGAGAGAGGACAGTTTCTAATTTAACTTGACTCCAATAAGTGGAAGCCCGTTTAAGCGTTCCAGTGACGTGGAAGCATCGGGCGTTTGAGTTAAATGAGGCTCAGTCTTCAAGATCATACACCAAACAACCTACAATCAATCTCTTCTAATGTTCAAGGAGACATCAACTGCAGGTAGGTTTGTGGTTTGTCTAAGGAGTCGTTTGGCCTGGAGGGTAAATAAAACTGCTTCTTGTCAACCTCACCATAACTAGATTTTCAAATCTGTTCTTCATAGGGTGGTCCGGCAAGCTGGGAGTCTTTTCTTCTTGTATTGGCATCTTTGTATCCCTGCCCTCTCTCAGTGCTAAAGTTCTTCCCATCTCTTCCATCTCAGTTATATGTGTTGTTTTCATAGCTCCCGTGGTCACTCTAAGCGCTTGTTTTTACACCTTCTCATCCTTTTAGTGTGATATTTGATGCTGAACATCAAAGCAACCACATACCTCGAAGTCACATTCGATAACAACGTGGAGAAAGCACATTAACAATGTGGCAACAACCGCCAGAAGGGAGATAGTTATATTGAGATAACAACGTGGAGAAAGCACATCAACAATGTAGCAACAAAAGCCAGAAGGGAGATAGTTATCCTGAGATAACAACGTGGAGAAAGCACATTAACAATGTGGCAACAAATGCCAGAAGGAAGATAGCTATCCTGAGATAACAACGTGGAGAAAGCACATTAACAATGTGGCAACAAACGCCAGAAGGAAGATAGCTATCCTGAGAAAACTCAGTGGAACCACATCGGGAGTCAGAGGGATCATATTATCATTTACCAACATAGCTTTTCCAGTTGTTGACAACAGAAAAAAACCATATTTCCACACTTATATATGTGACTTTTCTAGAAAGTTGCACACTCGATAATGAAGTCCACAGATTGATTTTCTCCCCTGTAATTAGGTCTATTTGCCGGTGTGAATAAAATTCGAGCCACCAACAATTTATTTCCATACATGTATGTTGCTTGTGTTGTATCTCTTAAGTCAGATCTTGATCAGTTAGACAGACCTGCGGGAACATTGAAAATAATGTCCAGCATAGATCAAGATACCAGGGCTTGCAGACGACATTTGATATCATGTTGGTAAAAAAGAAAATAAACCTTGCATTTTCTTTTTTCGCGACTCTTTGTACATAACAATTTACATTTAGCATGCACTCTATCACATACTTTGCATATACAACACACACACAGACACACAGACACTACACACAAAATAAAGAGAGAGAGAGAGAGAGAGAGAGTCATAGAGTGTCAGAGAGAGGGTCAGAGAGAAGCATAGATGTATTAGTGGAGTACGGATCGCAAACCCACACAGGTCAGGGAAAATAATTAAAGCATGCTCAACCGCTGAATGAGCCTCACTTAACAAGCTATGACACAATTTATTTCATGCTGCTGGAATTTTAAATCCTTTAGAGCCCCGTTAAACGCCTGGGGCACATTGAGTGTATGGTGATCGCCCTATATTTTACATAGATCGGTTGTCAGGTGATGGGCGAAGTGGTCAAGGTCACACCCGCAGCATTTACTTCTCATACATTTCATGCTACCCATTTTAGGCTGTGTTAATTTTTTTTAAACCCGCCTCAGTGAGGATTCAAACACACGACCATTGGTTCGACAGGCAAGCGTGCTTTCCACTGCTCTACATCGGATCTCCAATGTGGAATCAAACAGGAAACTATTACGATACTGCATAAAGAATGCCTTAGTGTTTACGCAAATAAGAAGACCCGCATGCATCACCACAAGGGACAGAACTGGACATCATCATCATCATCATCATCATCATCATCATCATCATCATCATCAGGTGCCCTGTCAACTGGCATAGGCGTTCATGTCTCTCCACAGATCTCGGTCTTTGGTGTTCTGGGTCAACTCTGGTGATGGTATTCCTCCATGCCACCGTCTCAGTCCGTCCAGCATTATTTCTCTTGGTCTGCCTCTGCCTCTATTCCCCTCGATCTTTCCAGTTGTCACGATGTTCTCCAATGCCTCTCTTCTCATCACATGACCGAAGAAAGCTGTTTGTCTCTTTCTTATTGTTGTATATAATGTTCTAGTTTCATTAGCCTGTCTCAGGCAGTCGTTGTTAGTTACTCTGGCAGTTCAATGAATTCGCAACGTTCGTGTCAGTAACCATATCTCTGTTGCTTCTAATTTCTTCTGAATTTGTTCATTTACATTCCAAGATTCACTGCCATACAGCAAAACTGGTTCTACATAGCATTTCAGCACTCCATTTCTTACATTCAGTGACAGTGACTTATTGCATAAGATACTCTTCATTTTCTGAAATGCGGTTTTTGCCTGCCCTATTCTGCGCTTAATCTCTGTTGTACATCTTCCATCTGATGTTATAAATGCTCCTAGGTATCTAAAATTATCCACTTGGTTCAGAATTTTCCATTCTATTTCTATTTTACATTTTGGTGTCGTGGAACTGGACATGGAAACACAAATAAAATCACGAGCCCCAATCTCCGCAATGAATTTTTAGAGAAAACATATTTCTGTGGTTAAAGCATCTTGTAAGAACGAAGCAAAAATGTATTCAACAACATCCCTACCACCAAAGAACCTTTCCTATAGAGCGTGATTAGATCTAGAATGAGATGAATAGATTAAAACCAAAGGGATTATACACGAACTCATCATGCAGTTGACCCATAAGGTCAGTTCCGCAACTGTATGTAAGCTACGTTGGTAAATGTTAATATGATCCCTCTGACTCCCGATATGGTGCTATCTCAGGATAGCTATCTTCCTTCTGGCTTTTGTTGCTACATTGATGATGTGCTTTCTAGACGTTGTTATCTCAGGATAGCTATCTTCCTTCTGGCTTTTGTTGCCACATTGTTGATGTGCTTTCTCCACGCTGTTATCTCAGGATAGCTATCTTCCTTCTGGCTTTTGTTGCTACATTGTTGATGAGATTTCTAGACGTTGTTATCTCAGGATAGCTATCTTCCTTCTGGCTTTTGTTGCTACATTGTTGATGTGCTTTCTAGACATTGTTATCTCAGGATAGTTATCTTCCTTCTGACTTTTGTTGCCACATTGTTGATGTGCTTTCTCCACGTTTAGCAACATTTTGAATCACACACACAGGCACTCGCTACTCCATCCACACCCAAAGAAACATCCGTTGTGTGGATGGTATGTCATGTCTTTTAATTCAGGCGGACCTGAGATAGTTACATATAATAACCAGGCGGTGACTGCCCGAACAAATATATATTTGTCGCCTTCTTTACAATACTTATGCACAATCACTTATTCAAACTCCACACTCGCTATCTCTAACTGGCGCCCTAGCAAACTAAACAGTTGCGCTCGGAAATACAAAAGTGTCCTCTCTAGAAAGCTGTCGTGTCCCGTCTGACGATATTCAGCCGGCTGGCTGGCCTTGCCGGCCTAAATCCCGTGGGGTCAGTAAAACCCCGTGCTATTGTACCTGTCTCGTAGTACAGCAGTCTGTCCGTGTTAACCTGGGCTATACTAACGTCTAGTCTGTTCTGGGTGGTGTTCCGTGAACTAAGCGTCCCCTCCCCTCCTCAGGGTTGGTCCTGGCGGTGTTCTGGTTATGACACGTCCGTGTCCCCACCTAAGTCCCGTCTTATGACTGTTCTAATGTCCTAGCTGGTGTTCTATCTATACTCTGTCTACTCCCCTGTAGAATCCTGATCTATGTCCTATATGTCATAACCTCTATTCTGTCCCTTGTCCTATCTATGTCCTCTTCAACATCTTGATAACGTTGTTATCTCAGGATAACTATCTTCCTTCTGGCTTTTATTGCCACATTGTTGATGTGCTTTCTCCACGTTGTTATCTCAGGATAACTATCTTCCTTCAGGCTTTTGTTGCCACATTGTTGATGAGCTTTCTCCACGTTGTTATCTCAGGATAACTATCTTCCTTCTGGCTTTTGTTGCCACGTTGTTGATGTGCTTTCTCCACGTTGTTATCTCAGGACAACTATCTTCCTTCTGGCTTTTGTTGCCACGTTGTTGATGTGCTTTCTCCACGTTGTTATCTCAGGATAACTATCTTCCTTCTGGCTTTTGTTGCCACATTGTTGATGTGCTTTCTCCACGTTGTTATCTCAGGATACCTATCTTCCTTCTGGCTTTTGTTGCCACATTGTTAATGTGCTTTCTCCACGTTGTTATCTCAGGATAGCTATCTTCCTTCTGGCTTTTGTTGCCACATTGTTAATGTGCTTTCTCCACGTTGTTATCTCAGGATAGCTATCTTCCTTCTGGCTTTTGTTGCCACATTGTTGATGTGCTTTCTCCACGTTGTTAACGAATGTGACTTCGTGGTCTGTGGTTGCTTTGATGTTCAGCATAAAATACCACACTAAAAGGATGAGAAGGTGTAAAAACAAGCTCTCAGAGTGACCACTGGAGCTATGAAAACAACACATATAACTGAGATGGAAAAGATGGGGAGAACTCTAGCACTGAGAGAGGGCAGGGATACAAAGATGCCAATACAAGCAGAAAAGACTCCCAACTTGCCGGACCACCCTATGAAGAACATATTTGAAAATCTAGTTATGGTGAGGTTGACAAGAAGCAGTTTTATTTACCCTCCAGGCCAAACGACTCTTTAGACAAACCACAAACCTACCTGCAGTTGATGTCTCCTTGAACATTAGAAGAGATTGATTGTAGGTTGTTGGTTGCATGATCTTGAAGACTGGGCCTCATTTAACTCACACGCCCGATGCTTCCACGTCATTGGAAAACTCTGAACCGGTCAGCTTTACAAAACTGCATTTAAAAAAAAAAATAGAGGGCGTTGCAGCGATAAGACTTCAACCGGCAAACAATAAAAAGAAAACAGAACAATACACACATAACTTAGACATTACAGTAGCTACTAAAGTTATCATTCCTACATCTTTCAAGAAAATTTCTTTAATATTAATGTTTCTGATTCTGCCTCTTGTTATGACAATGTCAGATTATTTATATTTAATAATCTTAAATCTGCTATTTCATTGTCATCATGTAACACGCCAACTGGCGTATGCGTTCATAACTCAACACAATACGCAGACCTTAATGATGTTTCACCATGCCATCATCTCAGTCTATCCAGCATCATTTCTCTCCGTCTGCCTCTGCCTCTTTTCCTACAATTCTATTCAGTTGACGTTATATTTTCCAGCGCCTCTTTTCTCATTTGTTTTTTATTCATAGCCTCTTCCGGGCAATCCTAATGTGAGCATGCATCGGAAAACACGGGCATTCTGTTTTAAAGAAGCGATGTGGGAGGCAAAGTTGTTTTTTTTTCTTTGCGACTTTGCAGATTTTATACTTACGCTTTATGAATTTTACAAAGTGTGAAATTATTAACATGTTGGGAAATGTTAAAATTGATGGAGAAAATTTCATAGTAATAAAGAATATTTACTGAAAACAAGTAAAACAATATTTATTCTTGAAAGGACGTTGCATTCAATCTCAGCCTCTATTGGCTGTTTGTGATTCACTAGACAATTTCACGTTCAGTAGTCTTCCATTGCTTTCTGAATGAGAAGTTAACGTTTAAGCTAATTGACCGATGTAGGGAATAAACCCAGCGCCCCGACGTCAGCACAAGGAAGTTTAAGTGTGAGGGTTTTTAACCTTTTCTACTGAGAGTAAAATTACCTAGCAAATCAATTTGGAGTTGATCCCAAAGTCTTGCAAACTACTTACACGTCTGTCTGTGGCTTGTTTTTGATACTGAACTCGTCTAGGTTTTTTTTATACTGAGCTCTTCTAGGACGGCCGTACTTGTATGTCTTTCAGTCCAACAAACTCTCGACCTAGACCTAGACTCATAGGCTGGGTGAAAATCAACAGCGTGCCGTCTACTGCGACTCACTGGAGGGAGGCCTTGAGCAGAATTGCTTAGAGGGCACCAGACTGGCGGTGTGTCTACCTGCCCCCCCCCCCTTTTTTTTTAAGCATATCCTTTACAGGACTTAGCTGTCAACACCAGCATCTTTCAGCTGTATGTTGATCTCTTGGCAAGATTACGCTCAGTAGTTTGCCATTGCTTTCTGAGCGGCCGGCTCACATACCCCGTAAGTTACCGATGCGATTCGAACCACTGCTGATTTGAACCGTCATCACGTTACCTGACGAGAGTATACGAGATTACGGAAAAAAGTCATAACCTCTAAGCACGAAGCCGGCTACCTGCCCTAGCTGTCGATAAATATAATAAAGTGCAGTCTGACCTTGACCCATACAATGTTGGTCGGTCATTCGATAACTTTTTGAATAGAGGACGTGAAATTAACGCATCATTATAGGCACACACACACACACACACACACACACACACACACGCGCGCACACGCACATGCACACACACACTACGCACACACGCACGCATACACACACCCACCCACCCACCAATATAACAGGGAAGTAAAATTAGTCAATAACTCTTTTGGGGCGTATTGAGTGGACATATGTTGCTAGCCTCATATCTTTATATACCAAACGACACTCGATGGGCGAGGTGATCAATATCACGGCGGCCGCCTTTACTTTCTCTTGAATTTCCTGGTACCCATTTTAGACTGAGCCGACATAAATTTTCAAAACAACAACATCATCAACAACAACAACAACAACAACAACAACAACAACAACAAATCCCTGCTCAATTGGGGATTTGATCACACGAACATCGGGCCGGCAGCCAGGCGTTCTAGCCTTTGCGATTTCTGACCCAAGTGCCAGTCATCATCATCATCATCCAGAGATTTGTCTGGGACACAATCTTTGACTCCCATGACAATCTTTCAACGTGTATCTCTGTCATAAGCCAGATGTCACGCCACTGTTGCTGCCATTTGTAAAAATTATCTGTCACATCCTGAATCCACCTTTGGCGTGGTCTTCCTCTTTTCCACTTCTCCTTTACACCTACCCTCCATAATTATCGGTTCCAGGCATTTATGTATTTTTACAACTCATTTTCCTCAATTTTAATGCGTCTTAATCACCAGTTTTCTTCAATACTGAGTTCTTGTTGGATAGATCTATTTGTTCTCTTTTTCGTTGAATGATGTTTAACTGATTTCGTGCCATTGGATCTTTAATCGTCTTAAGCGACTACCCGTATCTGCCGTGGGCTTAAATATCGCCGAAGGGTTGTCACTGCGTTATAATATAACATGTCTGTTATCATATTAACAACTATTAAGTCATAACTGTCACACACCTCTACTTTTCATTTCTGCCAACCATTTTTGTTTGGCGTAGAATCTGTTAAACACGTTTCCTAACACTTAAATCCAAAGGCACGTGTGTGTTATTTCCAGCTGATTTGTTACATGTCTGAGTTTCACACTAGTACGCTACCGCAGAAAATACACAGGCTGTAGGAGCTCTGAATGTTGTTGTTCTATCTGTTCCAGTCTATCACCATCATCATTTTCCATATTTGCCGTCAAGACTCGTGGGCAGCGCCCGATGGGTGGCACTGGATAGGATCATTCTGTGTGTTGTACAATGTCGTCAATCCATGTTTTCCTCTGGTGTCTTGTTGCTCTCGTAGCAAATCTTCTTTGATGTAGGGCCAGTGCTTGTAGTTGATGGTGTTGCATTGTAACGAGATGGCCCAACAATGTGATCTATCGTTTCCAGTCCATACAGGTTTTAATTACTTAGCTTTTGTACCTCTCTGTAAACATTTGTGTCGTTTATATGCAACTATGATTACTAACATCTGGACACTACAGTCTTCTTATTTTGGCCTGCCATTGTTTGTCCTGTCATTGTCTGGACAAGATTGTAACAACTCTGAAGACTGAGGGTGTTACAGGAAGGAGAACATGCTAGATAGGTTACAGGAAAAGCACGGGAGACAATGAGGGGTTTAATTTATCAATAACACACACAGCAGATCGGTGTAGAAGATCATCTCTGCCTGCATCGATTAGTTGATTTATGAGCAAACGAGAGAGGATATCGACACTGGTGTTTAGACAGGGAGCCAATGGTAGTGAAGTGTGTAAGCTCTTTACTGTGACAGCATGTATGTCACAGCAGGCCGCCCTGCGGAAAGAGACCAAACCATATTGGTTAAAGCCCAGTACAACATAGTCGATCTGGTGTCTTTTTTGTTGTGTGAGCCGCTGTAGTAATAGAATCATCATTGACCCGGGACGCAGAGGTATTTCGAGGGCACCAGGTCTAGGTTCTATAGTGGCCAAGACCTACTAACACGTTCTAGTCGTGCGTCCTGAGCAACAGGTCCCTTCGGGGTCCTGGCTAACGTAGTAGGATCGCTGATTCTTCCGAATTCGGAGAGTATCTGCCTGCACGGCGAGGAACCACCAGTCTGCACACCAATAAGCCAGACATGGGACAACGGATACTCACGCAAACCTCAGGTCCGGTATGACATCACACTGATGTTGGACAACAGGATGTCTTCATCCGACATACAGGACTTCGCGCTGGAGTTCACAGCCAGCGAACGCAAGGAAGCAAGCAAGCGTCATTGACCCAATCTAAAATTGGTACCCGGAAATGTCCTAGGAACTAAAGGCTACTGGAGTGATATTGAGCATATCATCCACCGAGTGTCGATTGGTCTCTCTACAAATATAGTTCTCGCACTACTTAGCCAATACGTCATAGAGTCCTGTAACTTTTAAGTACTTGGATAGAAATATAGAAGATATGACAGGAATCAACATTGGGGGACGACGCATCAATAACATTAGATATGCAGATGATACAGTCTTGATTGCAGACAATGAACACGACCTGCAACATTTAGTAGATGCGATTATAACACACAGTGAACAACTAGGGTTAGAATTAAATTGTAAAAAGACATAGATTATGGTCGTCACTAGGAAGAACGAAATACCACAATGTAATATACAAGTAAATGGGAATATTCTTCAACAAGTGAATAGGTATAATTATCTTGGAACAGTAATAACATCTGATGGGAGATGCCTTGAAGAGATTAGAACAAGAATCGCCATGGCTAAAAGTAGCCTTTAGCAAGATGAAAAACATACTGACCAATAAAAAGATGTAAATTGAAACGAGAAAAAGAGTGTTGAGGTGCTAAATAGAACCTGTACTTTTATATGGATGTGAAGCTTGGACAATGAGCAGTCAAGCTAAAAAACATCTGATGGCTGTAGAAATGTGGTTTCTGAGGAAAATGCAAAGAATACCATGGACAGCCAGAAAGACCAATGAACAAGTCCTTCAAGAAACAAATGAAGATCGTAAACTGATTAGAGACATTAGACGTAGACAGTCAAATATTTTGAGCATGTTATGAGAAGAAATGAATTGGAGAACTTGGTGACAACTGGTAAGATCGAAGGGAACAGACCAAGGGGAAAACCTAGAAGCAAATACCTGGATGGCTTGGCCTCGTGGCATGGTCGAGAGAGAAACACGGAGCTGATCCACGACTCTGCTGATCGAGTGAGATGGCAAAACATGACCGCCCACGCTTACCGGCATGGCACATGATGGATGGGTAGTGGTCCCCTTAGCCAACCCATGGCATTTTGGGAAGGAACGACATCCTTGCGATTTCTATAGTCTTTCTAATCAGGGTCACAGGCTATGTTACATCAATAAAACTCGGTTTCTGACGTCGGTTTTGCACAGAAAGGTCTTCACCCGAGGGCTTCCTGCCCTTGCTTAGATCACCCTGCATGTTATCTCCGTGTTGTCTTGTTCCATGTGTTGTTATCAATGATCATAGATAGTTTAACCTCTCCACTTGTTTCACTATTAACCAGTTTAATGTCACTGTACACGACATTTCGAAAGTCCGGCGCTCTTGTAACTCAGTGTGGTTCTAAAGTTCTGTTTTTCTACGATTATTTCATTTAGCAGAATTTCAAAATCACTTCGTACACATTGATTAGAAAAGAATCATGCGAAGGTCATGATTATTAAGTATGTATTAGTTAGTTCGTTAGTTAGTCGACAAATCATCCTCGTTGCACGTCGAACCATTCAGTCCATAAGTGCTTGGATCCCCTCCTCAGTAAATCCTGCAGCATGTAGCGGCTAACGACACCAGTTCTGTGCTGGGTGATTAATCTTCTTTGGCTTCCTGCGTAGTGTTCTTGTTTGGCCATACCTCTTTTAACTTGCTGTTCTCACAAAAGTCTTACTTCTCGTAGAGAATTCAGTATATTAGCCTGGCCCATGGTTCGTCAGCCCTCCACTGTAGCCTTATCTGCAGTCTGTCAACCTGCTCATTTCCTTGTACACCCGCACTCTCTGGCACGAAAATGAAACTAATCTTTGCCAGCTGTGACCGCCTCAGACACAACAACCACTGTCTTCGGATACAACCCATCTCTATCTTCCTGAGCATACTCATTGAGTCACTAAGGACACATGCCCTGTGAATGACATGTGAATGTCTGTGTCTCGAGCCATGTTATTGCGTTACTTACTGCCATGATTTCCATAATCAGGCTACTTGTGGTCAAAGAAAAAGCACCAAAATATTCCTTAACAGCTCTCCCTCCAGTCTGTGCCGTTAAAGCCCACCAACTTCTCACGCGTCGAACGCCGACCCATCTGTGCTAATGAAAATGACATCTTTACCCTCTAGAGCAGTGTTTCCCAACCTTTTTTGTTCTATGCCCCACCCAAGCCTTTCTAATAATACTAATATTCTTATGCCCCCCCCCCCCCCCCCCCAACATATGCATCATTTTTAATATTCAAAAATGTAAATGTTCACTAAAGAAACTTGAATTCTTTTTTAGAAGGGCTTACGGTTCCCAGAGGGGCCGGAGCCCCCCCCCCCCCCTTTCCCCCCTGGTCCCGCGTCCCTGTGTGTCGGGTGAATTTTGTTGTTGTTTTTTTTGTTTGGCTATTACCCCAGACAAACTGGTTCCCACGCTTCTCCCTTTTTTTCTGTGTGGACCCTTAGTCTCAGTGTGAGCTATTGCCCACAGTGGTCCACCAGGCCCACATCTAAGGTGAAGATATGTGATCGTTTTTATTTGATCATCCCGGCCCCCGACCAGACCAGGCGCACTACTGGGGGGAGAGCAGCAAATCCACCCGATCCTAGCCAAAGGACCAATAGGTTTTAGTAAGAAATCACTAGGAAATTTTTGAGCAAACACAGTAAGTAAATTTTCAAAACATATAATGGAGAACTGAAATTCAAGTACAAAATAATTGTAATGAAAGATGTTTCTATATTATTTTAATTATTAGCAATTATTTAAATTTAGTGAGATCCTTGCGCTTGATGCTTGCTGCAAAGAGATTTTATGTCAGGTTCCAATTTAGTCAGCTTCAGTCTCAAGTCTCCACGTTTTGTTATATCCAGCCGATTTCTTCCATTACCGAATTGCCCCTCTTAACAATCGAATTGCCCCCCTGTGGGGCGTGAGCCCCACGTTGGGAAACACTGCTCTAAAGGGTTCTGGAACATCAAAGCCTGTACTTCGGATTTTCTTGTCTGTATTTTCTGTCTAGTTGGATGCAAACTGAAAAGGACGTAAAGATCTCTGCTGGCACTTGTATCGACTCCTCGCCAGGTTTAAGTCCTCAGGTGAACACACTTCTTGAAGAATGTCTTCGGCTTGACCCATTCACGACTTTCCTCTTTTCAGCCTGCTACCCTTTACCTTCTTAATTTCACTATGCAGTGGATGTTGTGTTTGCTTTGACCCTGATATAGTCACGTGTTCGGTAAATTTGTATTTTGTCCCTCATGGTTGGAAAATCAATAAGGTAGCGCATCGCCGTGCATGCTGTATTTCTTGTACACCCAAGTATAATACACATAACTTCATTCTATATCCTATCCATCCTTTCCATCTGATCATGGCTGAGAGTCATCGCCATAGCATACTCATAAACAAGGACCAGACTCTCGTAAAGAAGACACAGAAGACGCTACTCACAGTTTGCCGCCGGCATCACCCACATCGCAGCCAATCCCTGCTTGGCCTTTGCTATCACCTGATCTATATGCTCAGTATAAGCAAGGCTATCAAATCGTATCCCCAGGTATTTCACTGCCTGCGTTCTTTCCACAATCTCTGAGTACATATTTAAAGTTGGTGTTGGAGTGTCGAAAATATGGTTATTCAAATGGAACCATGTCACTGCTGCCTTCGTTGGGTTGACCATTGCCCCAGATTCCACACTAGATAGCACTCGCTGTACTGTTGCTATCTGCTAGTTCCTCCCTTGCGACAGCGGCCACCCCCGGGCAACAGCTGTGAGAGGCTGACTAAACCAGGCGTGGGTAGCTGGTTTGGTGTCAAACCAAGCGGTAAACTAGGGTAGACTACGCTGATGAAATCACTGATGATTCAACGGGCAAGACGGCGTTTACCTGCAAAGCGTTGTGGAACGTAATAAGCACGGCAAGGCACGTAGAGCGCCCTGGTCATCCACTGCACCTGTATTCGTCTCCAGTCGTCTTGACTTGTCTTGCCACTGGACTCAGATGAGAGAATGAGGTCGAAAAATTGCGCAACTCTTCCTCACTTTAATCCAATTCATCGCGCAAGTCATTCTTCATCTCAACCAGGACTGCAAGAGCTATGAAGAAAAGGCTGGACAGAAAAACCACTGCAGGAGATCCTCCTCCTGTAACGTCAAGCATTCTTTGCCCGCATTGTCAAAGAACATTTCAAGCCAAAATAGGCCTCATCGGCCATCTTAGAACTCACGGCTCCATACTTTCAACCCCACTGGGTGAAATGAAGTGGTCATCATCATTCTTGATGGACAAACAACATAAGTTCCTCCAACTCGTTTTCTGTACACATACTGTCATCATACTTTATACCACCTGGCCCTGGTGCGCTGTTTTTTGTTCATCGAAACACAGCCTTGATCCCTTTCACTGTCAATGTCTTCTTCTGAAATTCTCTGGGACTTACACCTATCTGAAGAAACCGTCTTGGCAAAGTTTTGTCCTCTCATGTCAGTCTGGTTGCTCTGTTCTAGATAGTGCTCTAATAGGGCCTTGCCCTTATTCTTGTCAGTCCGCCAGGTGAGATCAGCACCCTGGACGTCAGGAATACTCTTCTTATTCTTGACTACACCATTTATACTTGTATGTAGTCGCCAGAACAATCTCAGTGGCTTGTCTTTGCTTATTCTTTGACACAGTTCTGCCCATTTCTCACTTTTTTTTTAAACAGCTAATTTTTGAGTCCATGTCACTTTCCAAGTGCACAAGATAAGACTAGAATGAGCAACTCTGTTCCCTTTGGGGTTTGTCATTTTCTTGCAGCACAACGCGTATTCACCCAGGCCTTTTCCACCTCTAACTTCCAACAAGGGGGTTGCTCAGAGTTTTGTTTTCCTTCAATGCTGATTTCTGCGCTCGTCACGCCTTATATTACCCACTACATCATGTTCTGCACTATCCTATTACAGAGCATAAACGTGTACTTAATAATCACCATCATGTGGCATGCCGATGGGCATGGGTGGAACTGGTTCCCAGTCTTACAATCACCAGTCTTGGATCAGATCTGTGAAAATGGCAAAGAATACCATGGATGGACTAGAAAATCCAATGAGCAGGTCCTACAAGAAACAAGTGAAAACCGTAAACCGATTAGAGATATTAGATGTAGACAGTTAAGAACTGTTCGACATGTCATGGGCAGAAATAAACTGGACAATTTATGATACGTACATTACAGTGATCAGTCTCTTTCTGAGCTCTTTTGGACAGTTCTCATTGTTGTTAGCTATGGAGTTAAGATATTCAAAGCTTGTGAGATCTTAAATTTCTTCATTGTTGATTGTTAACTATTGAGTTAAGATATTCAAAGCTTGTGAGATCTTTCAATTTCTTCATTGTTGATTGTTAAACTATGGAGTTAAGATATTCAAAGCTTGTGAGATCTTCAATTTCTTCATTGTTGATTGTTAACTATGGAGTCAGATGTTCAAAGCTTATGAGATCTTCAATTTCTTCATTGCTGATTGTAATGTTTGATTGATATATAAAACCTTACTAAAAATCAAACACTCAAGAACAGTTATTAAATTATGAGGAGAAAAAAATACATTTGAAAACTTAAGTGACAACTGGCAAAGTTGATAGGAAAGAAGTAAGAGGACGACAAAGAGATAAATACCTAGATAGCTTGGTCACATGTCACAATCAGGGCAAGAACATAGACTTGACCTAGGATTGGTAATCATGTGAGATGGCCAACTACGACAGCTCACACTTACCAACGTGGCACATGATGATGAGTCCAGCCAACATAAGAATTATATTGACAGCAGCAGGATATGGTAATTAAAAAACTGAGATAAAAATATATGTTAAGATCCTGCAAAGAAATAACAAATAGAAACACAAACTACATCACAAAAAGAATGAGGTAGAGTATATGAGCTTGCATCTGTTTTCTTGCAAGGTTTCACATCTTCTGCCTAACTTTGTCACTTACTGGAGCATGGGTACTAAGATATTAACATATTTTGTCTCAATTGCATAACAGAAGAATTCATACATCACACACAAGAAGACTCATTACTAATAAAATATTAACAAAAGCAGTTAACCGAAGAGAGCACTTTGTACATACAATCAAGAACCTCATTACAAATCAAACAAACAAAGTCCAGCAATGAAGTGATCAGTGGGTGATTTATTCATCATTTCTCAGTCTTACAACATTACTCATAAAATTATTTCATAAACAATGACATAATTTTGAACACAAAACAAATAACGAAAATGAATACCAAAGAAGTGAGAAAATAAGAGACCAATTTAGGTTTCTGTACATATGAATTTTAAAATACTATACATTAATAAGTTACATGTCAATTACGGAGCTGTTCACCTCTGAACAAAAACAGCCTTTCTTCATCAGTAAAATATACGCTGAAAGGGAGTAACTAAAATCAGTCCTGCAAAAGGTGAATTCTTGTCCCATTCGATAATACTAACCCACTCTGTCCTAGTTATAAGATTAACTCATTCTGTCACACTTTAATCCTCTGTGTTCCATATGCCACTTTGGTGCCTACTACCTCAGGGTCGTAGTGGTAAGAGCGTTTGCCTGTCAAGACAGTAAGTAAAGTAGAGGAGCCTTCTGACCGGCAGGCCGACAGGCAAGTGCGCTAGCCTCTGTGGTACCGCGGATCCATTCTAAGACAGTGGCTTGGCTTAAATCACCAACAATGGCAAGATAACCTGTTCCCCACCAGTCCAGCCTTATAAAAGCTGGGTCAGTGCAGTGGCTAGCATGCTTGTCTGCTGGTCAAGTAGCCATATATCCACATCCAGGTGATGATTTTATTGTCAGTGACCCGAGCTCCCATGTCGATCCAGCCTAAAATTAGTACCAGAAAGTGTTCTGGAAAGTAAAGGTGACTGCCGTGATAATGACCACATCACCCATCAAGTGTTGATTGTTTAAACATTATGGGGGATAGCCCTAAATACCCATTACAACTTGTTTACATACAGCCGAGGTTTACCCAGTCTTGTAGAATTTGTAGAATTGAGCATTTTCAGGATGTTCTGGAAAGGTTTCAGACTTTTCTGGAAAGGGAAGACAACTTGGCCGAAAACTGGCCACCTCCACATGTTGTAGCCTGAAATATTTCAATAAGAAATCCTGGCAATTAACATGACCAAGCCAGGTAAGTTTCATGTGTTTGACTACTGGCAAGTAGTGATTCATGGTAGCCAGGCTAGTGTTCTAAGTTTGACTAATGACAAGTGTTCTATGTTTTACAATGATGACAAGTGTTCTATATTTGACATTAATGACAAGTGTTCTATATTTGACATTAATGACAAGTATTCTATGTTTGACCTTAATGACAAGTGTTCTATGTTTGACAATAATGACAAGTGTTCTATATTTGACAATAATGACAAGTGTTCTATATTTAACATTAATGACAAGTGTTCTATATTTAACATTAATGACAAGTGTTCTATGTTTGACATTAATGACAAGTGTTCTATGTTTGACAATAATGACAAGTGTTCTATGTTTGACCAATGACAAATGTGTTATATTTGACATTAATGACAAGTGTTCTATATTTGACATTAATGACAAGTGTTCTATATCTAACATTAATGACAAGTATTCTATATTTGACATTAAAGACAAGTGTTCCATATTTAACATTAATGACAAGTGTTCTATATTTGACATTAATGACAAGTGTTCTATATTTGACATTAATGACAAGTGTTCTATATTGACATTATGACAAGTGTTCTATATTTGACATTAATGACAAGTGTTCTATATTTGACCAATGACAAATGTGTTATATTTGACATTAATGACAAGTGTTCTATATTTAACATTAAAGACAAGTGTCCTATATTTGACATTGATGACAAGTGTTCTATATTTGACCAACGACAAATGTGTTATATTTTACATTAATGACAAGTGTTCTATATTTAACATTAAAGACAAGTATTATATGTTTGACATTAATGACAAGTGTTCTTATGTTTGACATTAATGACAAGTGTTCTATATTTGTCTACTGACAAGTGTTTTATATCTGACCAATGACAAGTGTTCTATGTTTGACCTTAATGACAAGTGTTCTACGTTTGACATTAATGACAAGTGTTCTATTTTTAACTAATGACAAGTGTTCTATATTTGACACTAATGACAAGTATTCCATGTGTGACTAATGACAAGAGTGATTCATGGTAGCCCTACTTGTGTTATCTATTTGCTCCTCAACAAAGACATCTACTGTGTGCTGTATATCTGAAATCCGTAGGAAGTTTTCTGTACATCTGAAGTTTAAATACTAGGTTTTTCACATTACACCAAATGTAAAATGTAAAAGTCAGTCTACTTTCATTTACAAAAATGGAACATCCTAGGACATATAAATACCTAGCTCACATAAACTATATATAAACGTATGTAAAGATAAACAATAACAATATTTAAACTGTTAAAAGATAAACAGTAATTAAACGTGTCGAACATTGATGAAAAATGTAGTCAAAGTTGAACAAAAGCTGAATGGAAATTATAACGCATTATTTTGAATAAAGTCATAAGTGAATTTTATCAAGTTAAAATTCAAGGTAATTTGTATTCTGAATGAAAGAGAGGCACAAAGAAACTTTAAGATAAGAGATGCTAGTCTATTTATTTTTTAATATTGCAAATGATAAATCTACATCTTGATATCTCACAAAGCTTCATGACGTGGTGTCCCCAGGTCAAGTAAGACTAAACATGGTACAGTACCAGGATAGGCCCAGGAAAGTAAAAACAACCAGCATGACGCTGACCACATCAATCCATCAAGTGCTGGTGGGTCTACACAAATATGGGAAGAGCACCATATACCCAATACACCTCAAGGCATGCAAAAGGGGTACTGAACTTTACCATCTTGCATTTCCTTATGTTATTTATATATATATATTACGATGTATTCAAATGTCTATTCTTCGTCAATCAAGTATTTAACTGATTTCTATTGAGCCATTTGATGTATATATGTAGAAACTAATAATAGTTTTATTAAAACAACTGAATAAATTGTGGAGTGGGACAGATAGAAATACCAATATTAGATTTTTAAGAGCATGCATCTTTCCCAATACAGCATACGCCTTTGAATATAAATGTCATAGATGAGTTCTAAGAACATCTTGGATAAAGAAAAGAACAAATGCAACAATACTTCAAGAGCTGAATAGTGAAGAAGGTTGGCTATTAAAGACGATAAAACAAAGGAAATTGAAATATTTTGGACACTTTAAATGTCACTAAAGTTTGGAGAGGTATATACCTGGGAAGAGAGGAAGAGGAAGACCAAAGAGAAGATGGGTGCAGGATGGGGCGGATGATCTCCAGATGGGTGTTTCGGACGCAGGACATCTTGCTTATGATCGAGAGGTTTTCCGGAAGGTTGTTATGGAAGCGAGGTTCTGCAAAGGACATGCTACTGAATAATGAATGAATAATACTTTTTAATTTTTTATGGTAATAATTCTTTGAAATTGTGGCTTCCTTTTGTTCTTACACCAAAATGTTACAATGTTGCTTGAAATACTTAAAAAATGCTTTATTGTTTGCACAGTAAAGAAATTATTAGTTATTCTATTACATTTGAGTAAAATAAAACTGCAATGTATATTATATGTTTCATGTTGTGTTACACATTAAGTATTATTCTTGAAACTTTCAGAATAACACAAAGTGAGACTACTGAAGCTTGTCTAATAATACATGAATAAAAGACAGAAATGATATTATGTACACGTTTATATTACATTATGTGCACTGATGGTTGAGTGATAACACACCACGCTGAAGACACTTGTTCTAACTTCTGAACAAGATCAACACATTCCAATATTACATATCACAATAATTTAAGACAAAAGAATATCAACAAAGAGACATAACTAATACAGCACAGGGAAAGTATATTTAGATGTTCATATTTACAATGCTGCTTACACGTACAACACAACACATCATGATGTAGAATCCGTTCCATCCAGATGTGACTGCTGTAACTAAAAGCTAACTTCCATGGCAGACACTGGACATGATAGGTATCCACACATTATATGCCAAGGCATTTTGAGATATGGTGCCTAGCTGCCTTCCTCACCTCTGTTACCCTGTCTGCTACCTATTGGGCAAGTCTAATTTGACCAAAGAGCTGCTTGTGGTCAGGGAAGAAATCCACTAATGGGAATTGAACCCATTGTGCCAGTAAGCAGAAGCATTTCTCGCTATGCTCATTATCATCAACAAGTGCCCTGCCAGCTGGCGTAGGCGTACATGGCTCTCAAAAGATCTCGGTTTTTGGTGTTCTGAATCAACTCTGCTGATGATATTCCTCCATCTCAATCCATCCAGCATTATTTCTCTTGGTCTGCCTCTGCCTCTCCTCCCCTCGATCTTTCTAGTTGTCACGATGTTCTCCAATGCCTCTCTTCTCATCACATGACCTAAGAAAGCTATTTGTCTCTTTCTTATTGTTGTATATAGTGTTCTAGTTTCATTAGCCTCTTTCAGGCAATCGTTAGTTACTCTGGCAGTCCAAGGAATTAGCAACATTCGTCTTAAAAACCACATCTCTGTTGCTTCTAAGTTCTTCCTAATTTACTCATTTACATTCCAAGATTTGCTGCCATACAGCAAAACTGGTTCCATATAGCATTTTAGCACTCTCTTTCATTGATAGCAACTTATCTTCGCTATGCTACCACTGTTATATATCAATGCTTGCAGGTGTCAATATCTTGTGTTTATTTTCTTCTGTCTATGAAATTCTCAAAACCCTTCTGTTACAAGTAGATATTCAGAACAAATGTATTGAAAAACACAAATAGTACCAGGTTTACACTGCAGTGGTGTCAATGTAAATGGAGAATGGGTAGACACTAAAGTATAAAAATAAAGTATCAATAAAGTATATACAATAAAGTGTCAATAAAGTATCTCCTGCGACACAATCAAGCAGTAATGTATAAAATCAAGATAGCTGGAGTATAGCTTAACATGTGGTACAGGTGGAGAGCAGTCCAATAGAAGACAAATTGCTAGCTTTTACACTAAGAGCACCCTACATGAACAATCAGCAGCTAGAAGACAAGGCAAAGACCAGACAGTTGGGATAACATGTGGTACAGATGGAGAGCAGTCCAACAGAAGTCAAAATGCTAGCTTTTACACTAAGAGCACCCTACATGATGTCTGTAGATCAAGCGTCTTGCAGACAAGTTTCAATGAGAATGACGTTCTGCAAACCATTCTACATAAAGATAATGTAAAGAGAGACAAGGTAAGCAGATCTGTCCTAGGTAAAATGATTCTGGATTGAGTCTAGGACACTTGGCAGTGGTATAGAGCAGTATAAAGCACAAGCTTTGTGTGGCGTTTTCGGCAGGTAGCGCTGCGGAAAGAGACTCAGTCAAATGGGATAAAACTTGGGTCAATGAAGTCTTTCTGGTGACTGTCGATTCTATCGACAATGAACTGTATTTTTTGTGGAGGACATTTGTGTTGGCATTCTGGCAGCGGCATTATGCACAGTGTACCTGTGCGGGCTGTTATCTTGCCGAGACTCATGTCTGTTCCACTTTTCACATTGGGCAGTAAGGAGCATTTTGTGTGATATTCACTGGCATGGGAACAGAGCATAACGGGGACGACCTGTTGCCGTGAAGTTGGAACCGCGACTAACTAACTAACTAACTATAGAGCAGTACAAAAGAAGACAAAGAAGTTTGTATACAACCAGCACATTACAGGAACAATTAGTGGCCCATAGCAGAGGGTGGTAGAACAGACAATGCAATTATCACCTGCTGGGAACAGTCAGCAGACATACTCATTTGTATGCACTGATGAGTACCAAGAAAATGTGAGCAGGTTGGCCTAGTTACAGTGGTCCTAGCTTAATCCCCAGAAGGTGATTGGCTGTTTTTCAAACAGAACAGCTCCAGGATCAATGAAGTCAAATAATTTTCAGAATTGCCTAGGAAGGAAAGGTGGCAAGAAAGGGAACTGTTGTAATAGCATACTCTAGTATATGTGCAGTTATAACACTTCTCATTCTTCAGCAATATGAAATTGCTTCAAAAGGATTTAGGTTCTGTACTAAACTGTTTCCTTTTTGAGCCAGAGATTTCAAATAAATGAAGTACAAATTAAATACATCTAAAAAATTTTCTGGCACCTTCAACTTACACAGCTGCGCAGTTTAATAAAATACACATACCCCTGAATTACAATTTCTTGACCAAACTTATATTTGTTCAACTCTTCCACAATAACTGGTAATGAAAAATACATCATACTGTGTGCACACACATGATTTTCACATGTAGAGATGGCCATAATTGACTCACGGCCACATTTTTGTGCTGTGACATTTAAAACATTCTATATGAATTCCTAAGATTAAGGCGTTATATTTAGTTTACAGGTCACTAACTAGTGATTGGGAAGTCGTCGTCATCCAGTGGCTAGTGCGCTTGCTGTCAGGCCGGTGGTCTAATGTTAAAATCTCCATCCAGGCGGGATATTTAAAAAATTAACTTGTTCTCCCATGTTTACCCAGCCTACAACTAGTACCAGAAATGTTTGGGAAAGTAAAGACAGCCAACGTGATGGTGAACACATAACCCATCAAGGTCAGATCAAACTACAAAAATGAAGCTACCAACATATTCCCAATACATCTCAAGGTGTGGAAAATAGTCCATTACATCTGACTTATCTAGTGCCCCCGTACCACCTGCTTGCGAGAGTTTGTCTAGAGGTAGTCTAGTCTACAAGTAACAACTATATGTAAGAGTCTACAAGTAACAACTATATGTAAGATGCTCATAAAGTACACAGTATTGTACCACCTTTTAAATGCTCAAATGTATATGGCAGCACTCATGACATCTTAATATCTAAAAACAACATTATTTACAACAAATAAATATAGATACATTTTACAATAGTTACATCAACACAAAAAAGAGCAAAGTTCAAGATGCAAAAATAAAAACCTACCACATAACTTTTTTAATTGCATGTAATAATAAAACTCATAACAATAGTTTTCAAACCTGACACTCTTGTTTCCTAGCCCTATGTATCAACTCATCTTTGTGTGCAACAGTGCAAAACTGTCCAGCATCCTCTCGCTCTCTCTCCTGTCTGTTTCTATTAAACCTTCAAGTTGTCACAATATGTTTTCATTTGTCTCGTGTCACATGGTCAAACAATGTTGCCTGTTTCCTTCTGATGTCCATCCTTAGCAACTTTCAAAACATTTCCAAGATTCATTTTGATGTCCATGGTATTTTAAAAATTATTATTTAAAGTATGGTTCTACAGTTATAGTGGACATTCCTGCTTGTTTACTAACTGTCCTGGTTGCACAGTCATGTTCATATATATATGTATAATACAAGAATTCTTCGTCGGACTTCCAATGACATGGACTTATTGCGTACAGTTTATTTTATACAGTAATATGAATTCTTTTTCTGGTCCTATTTTACTCTTTATTTCTATAGCATGTATTCCATTTCATATTATCCATACAACAAATATTTGTATTTCCAGACTTGTTTTAAATTAGACAATTGACTTTAATTATACACTAGAGGTGATAAAACTGTTCATCTTATCACTACTTCTGTCATTTTGACTTTTGTTTCACAATAATCTCCAGCCCCCCCCCCCCCCCCCCCCCCCCCCCCCCCCCATGGGGCAAGTCACTTGTATATTTTTACCCTACAAGAATCTGGACACACTCCAGTATCAGAAAGATTGTCATTTGCAAAACACCAACTTTGTGACAGTCTGCTTTATTCACTGTCACATTTCAGATATTGTTAAAATTCTGTGTCCACTTTCACTTGGTCAACTTCAGTCTTCCAGGAACAAAGCCTTACATTACTGTTCTTTCTAAACCACATTTAGGCCAAATTCCTTTAGTTATTGAGATTTGATAGTATTTATGAGCCTAATTTGTTTCTTCTTCACGGGCTGACGTCTCCATTGATAAATAAATATCACAATACTTTCAGCTGATAATCTTGCCTCTTGTGGACAAGAATGTCACCTGCTAGAGAATATGTTACATTAAAGATCACAGCATTCAAAGACACCAAAACAAGATACAGCATGTCACACTGAAGCTCACTCAAGATGTGTGTTCACAGAAGAATTTGTGAAAATATTATTATCTGGCATATCTAATTGGGTTATGCCACATGACCGTACACAACAAATTATACCATTATAAATTAGACAATATTATGTTTGAAGTGAACGTCTGTCTGTCTATCTAATATCTCTCTTTCCATCTATGTATAGTTTGTATCTTACAAAGTTCTCATGGCCAAACTTCTCAGAGAATTGTGTGAAGATGACAGATAATAAGAATATTTCTGCAGAATAAGCTCTACCTTCAACTTAGATTGTTTACACACATCCACAACTAGGACCAATGTAGGATTTGTGATAAGATGGCCTTGAACTGTGCAGTGCCCTGTTCTCAGTCTGAATATGATAGCTTATTTGTTTCTTTCCAGAAGAGACTGAACTATTTTACAGACGAAACAGCTGTTCATATTACAGACAAGACTGATCACGTAACACAATAGATGTGACTAAACAATATTCGGAAATGACATGTAAATGTAGGGCTTTCAAACATCAACAATGGTTTTTTTAAAGAGCTTACTTATCTCTTGCTTGTTTGACAGCATTCTGTTCAAACAAATATTCTTTTTCACAATGTATTTGTTCATAAAATAGTATTGTAAGATACATGGAAAGGTAACAGACCTTTAATACTATTTTATAAAATTCTAAACAAGTAACACATCAAGACTCATGTTGAGTCCTCTTGATAACCAATATGGTTGATTCACTCATCCACATCCCCCCCAACTCCCTCACTTCCCGATGTCTAAATGCTGGTTTCATATCAACTAATCCTGTGGGACATTCTTTCTGGAACGCTTGGGACTTAATGAAGACACAGAGGTAGATTCTGGAAGTTCTGGTGTTGTTCTTCTTTTCCGACCACACTGAGAGTTTGTGCTCAAATCCACAGCATGGTCTGAAGAATCAACAGGAACAGGAATATCAAAGGCAGCTCCACGACTCTGTAGTTCTTTAACATCCTTCACTTCTGAACTAGGCTGATTTAAACAGGGAACTTCAACTCCTTGCAGCTGTGAACTACTGCAGGTTGATAAATATTCATCTGACTCACCCTCAACAGTACTGGTTTTACCAAGCACCTGACAAGTTAGGCCACCTTTAACAGCACTTTCAACTGATTCATTCTGACAGACGACAGTGGCAACTTCTTCACCTTTATGCACATCACAAGGAGGTATACAAGAAGATACTTCTTTCTTTGAAGGTGATTCATTTTTCAACAGGCATGAAGAAGGTTGTTGTTTATGGTCAGATTTACTTGCTTCCCTGTGCTGAGATTTTGAAAGTGACGAATGTCTTTTGCGAACTGGTACATTTTCCTCACCGCGAGGTAATTCACTGGCCTGTTTCGTATTTGCTGCAGATGTATAATATACTTTTATATCTCTTGCATCACATTCAGATTTAGATAAGGTTCTAGGATGCTTCCTGTGAGGATGGCTCTTCTCCTTCCTTTCAGACTCGCTAACTGATGTCTTCCTGATATTATGCACAGAGTGTTCTTGCTGTGGGTGTGCTACTAAAACGTGAGTATTCCATGTCATGGTGCTCCCAAAAATCTTGTTGCAGAAGGTGCAGGGTATCTGCCTTGGAATTCTTTCAAATGAGCCATCATCATCATCAGAACTGTCGGAATCCTCATGCATATAGCTCACTTCAAAAATACAATCCAGAAGACCTTTCATTCCAACAACACCACCGCTGCTGCTCACAGAACCATCATCACTCTCACTCTCTTCACTTTTTGAAATCATCTTGTCTGCTACTTCCATCAAAATCTTTTGAGATGGCATGTTAGGATTACGAAGAATTGTTGTCAGCTCAAATAGGTTGATAGATGGCATGCATGGCATCATTCCTTTACTTTCATGTTTGTGCCGTATTAGCTCGGGAAGCTCTTGCTCCTTTGGTTGACTCTCACCCTCTTTCTTGCCTCCTCCTGTGATATCCTTCTCTTGTCCTTCTCTATCACTGCATGTCACAACTGCAGAAACAGAGCCTTCTACAGCTGCTGGTGATCTCACAGGCATTTTCTGTCCATTTTCCTCTGCAGCTTTTCTCTCAACCTCTGCCATCATAAGTCCTTAAAAATCACTTCAGCAAAATCTTATAAATAAAATAGTTGATATTTCCATAAAATTCCCAAAATTCGGGTTGTGCAGATTATTTGTGTTTGCTTGTCTGTTGTGTGTTTAATGTATCAATTCCAACTGAACAAAGGCCATGCCTGTTGAAATCAGCCGTGGGATCTGTGTCACAGGAATAGTGAGTTCCTTGTGCAGTCCTGCAAAGAGGTTAAATGATATCTGGTTAATATTTATGCACATGAAAAATAAGGTGCATAATAAATTACAAGACAGCACAAGATGAGCAAGGGAGCCATGGTGGTCTAGTGGCTAGATGCTTGTCTACTGGTCAGGTGGTCATGGGCTTGGATCCCCATTGAAGTGGATTTTCTAAACTGACCTGGGCTCCCAGGTTAACCCAGTTTAAAATATACTAGAAAATGTCTTGGGAAGTCAAGGTGGCAGTCACGATAATGAGCACATCACCCTTGGAATGCCAATTGGTCAATGAAAATGTGGGTCAAACACTGTGTGCTCAATGCAACTTAATGTAAAAAGGTCCTTGATTTACTTTAGTAGACAAGATGAGCAAACAGGCTAAATAACAAGGATAATGCCATGGTTGCTTTTACCAAAGCTGTTGGAACATTTTTTTTGTTGCATATCCTTTTACGACGAAGACGTCAAAATTTTTCGGACATGTTATGAGAAGAATTGGATTGGAGAACTTAGTGACAACTGGTAAGATCGAAGCAAACAGACCAAGAGAAAGACCGAGAGGAAAATACCTGGATGGCTTGGCCATATGGCATGGATGAGACAGGAACACTGAGCTGATACACGACTCTGGTGATCGAATGAAATGGCGAGTCATGACCGCCCACGCTTTCCAGCATAGCACATGACTGACTGATCCTTTTACAGGACATCACAGTCAGCACCAGCATTTTTCAGCTGCTGTTGATGTCTTGACAAGTTTTTATGTTCAGTAGTTTGCCATTGCTTTCTGAACGACTGGCTTCAGACCTCCATAAGTAACCAATGCAACGCAATCTGCTGCCGAATTTCATGCAACTGTGCTCCATATGTGGGTATACGAGATTACGAATAACGTCCTTAAGCCCTTCACCAGGAAGACCAGCCTGTCAGAACTATATTATATACAACATTTTTTTTAAAATATCCTTTACAGGACATCACTGTTAACACCAGCATTTTACTGCTGTTGTTGATGTCTTGAGAAGTTTACATTCAATAGTTTGCCACTGCTTTCTGAATGACCGGCTCCCATACCAACTCGTTAAAACAAAGCACGACGCAGTCTACTGCCAAATCGGTCGCAGCTCTGTTTTGAATGCGGGTAAGAGAGAGAGAGAGAGAGAAAAATAGAGAGAGAGGGAGAGAGACATTACACATAATAATAAAGCAAAGTACTGAAATGAGTTTGTCACATTATACTGGATTTTTAACTATGAAAAAGCTTTTGAAAAACTGATAGGGAACTACTTTGAAAACTGATGAAGCACTACAGGATCTCCTACTGAACGAAAACTTGCCAGAAAATTACAAACAGCCAAAAATGAGGGGTTGACTGCAACATCCTGTAAAGGATATGCAACTAACTTTTTTTTTAAACTATAGGATTTCACAGAAGATCATTAACTTAATAAAGGCAGGAAATGCAATTTTTTCTATAAGGGAAAACTAAAACATACATTTAGTACTGGAGTGCGACAGGGCTGCCTTTTGTCACTTTTATTATGCTTACTGATTAGAGATGACTGTCACTAGAGGTTGAGAAGACACTTGTCTATGAGACTGTCACTAGACGCTGAGAAGACACAAGTCTATGAGACTGTCACTTGAAGATGAGAAGAAAATTGTCCATAAGGCTGTCATCAGAGGCTGAGAAGACACTTGTCTATGAGACTCACTAACAGCTAAGAAGACACTTGTCTATGAGACTCACCGACAGCTAAGAAGACACTTGTCTATGACTCAACAAAAGCTGAGAAGACACTTGTCTATGAGACTCACCATCACTGAGAAGAACCAAAGTCAACTATAGAAGACATCCTACAAGACTGCTGAAAACTGCCAGAGATAATGGCAGTCTGGCCCATTGAGCAATACTACAAAACACATTGTGGGGGTAGGGCGATGAAGATATCGATAGTCCCATAGCAGATATTGTCACTTGGGTGTGAAGTATTAGGCTTTCACATATTCTTGGCCACAACATATGAGGTTGGGTGCCTAGTTCCCTTGCCTGTTGCCTTTCCTTCCCAGAAAATTCTCTGTTACCCATTTTTATGAGGCTAAGTCAACACCAGAGCCATCCAGGTCAGAAACAAAAATACTCCTGCCTTTTCTAGGAATTGAAGACAGACCACTTCTGGTGAAGTCCTCAGTGCATTGTCCCGTTCATTGCACAGTTACTATTAGATGTCTACACACTGTTCTCTACAAAATAACCTGTAGTTTTCAGTGTTTTCCATGCAGCATGATTCACAATCAATATAACAGTATTTACAGGTTGATTTATTTTGAAATCAAACAAGGCATGCGTGTGAAACTAAATCATGTTGGCATACAGCACTGTGACACCCCAAAGAGCATTTATATACAGCCGATAAACAATTATTAACTACACAGTCACTATGTTGTGCTGTGTGGATTCAGCTATATGGAATAGTTTCAATTGGTACAATCCAATTGGCAAGTGGTGCATGGTATTTTAGGTTAATAAAGTATAATTAAAGAATAATTCAGTCCCAGGTTTACTCAGTAATTAATTGATGAACAAGTAAACAAATGGCCTTCAACGCCATTACGTCTTACAATTTCACATTCAGTGAATACAAAAACTACCATAAACCATGCTCTACCCGACACTTGTCCCGTACTTTTATTTTTAATTTACTCAGGAGGGATCAATCTCTCTCGCCTCTCTGCAACTTTCAACGATTATAAATACCATGTCATGTGACGAAACCTATAACCCCGGGAGAACAACGGCCTTGACTTCTCCCAAAGGTCTCAGAAACACGGTCAGATTATTGAGCCTCCGGGACTATTTTGTCATAACGTGTTTATAACTATTGCAGATTACTTAAGTTAACTAACTTGTTAGTTTCTATGAATTTATCGCAAAAGTGAACCAGCAGGTGAATCTAATACTAAACAATAATACACTGCTATCACTATCTATCATATTGATGGGACGCTTTACAAAATACAAGTTCAAAAGTTAACATGTTATTCTGAACACTTGACCGATTTTAAAATCGTCTTTTTGGTTTTCTTATTCGCTTTCAGTCCAGTGACCAGTCCAATAACCGAAGTAATAGTAATAGCACATGTTGTAGAATATTGTTTCACCAAAGTTAATAATTATTAAGCTTGTCTTATAATATTGGCAAAAATGCAATCCCCTACATCCGCGAACAATGGTCCAAATTTACTCTGACCTGTCTATATATAAAAATTATTAGAATGATTAACCGACATTATAGTGGGCACTATCGAGAACTTTAAAATATCTAGTATCTAGGAAAGTAACAAACATCAGTGTAACTAAACGTATATCGTCTTTTAGAATGTATACCGACTACTCTGCCCAAAAGAAAAAGCTGAACGTACAAGTACAAGAACATCAACGTGGAGACGGTTTAGTTGTAGGTGCAACTTGCTCCACTTTTGTTTATTTCTACGTCTGCCGGATGTTCATCTATGTCGAGCGAGCCAATCAAACAACAGCATGATTCTCTTCGTTGATTGGATACTTGAATAAATGGGCGTGTTTAACCTATTTGCAGTTAGACGAGGACGGGGAGCGCCTGGCGAGGGATAACCCAGTTTTAAGTGTTGTTGCCTGGTAGACAGTGGGAATGGTATCAGACAGGCATGTTGCCAACTCATCAGTTACAAGTTCCCTACGCAATTATTTATTGGGATCGTGGAAGAAATTATTTTCTTAGATAGCAACCCACTTTGGTATCTCTGGAAATTAAAAGACAGACAAGTTGACAAGAGCTGGAGGAAACCTCGAGCAACCCTGGCCATCGCATAACTTTAGGGATGCAAGAACACTATAGTATGTCCACATTTGTTTGCCTTCATTCACGATCAATTATTTTGAAAACTGTCTGTTGCATCGTTATGAAATTTTTCCAGCCGTCTTATATTTACCCCCACCCAAGGAATATGTCTTTGATAGGTCCAAAAACAACTTAAATCATTGAAAGCGGCGACATTCCTTTGATGTTTTGCTTAACAACTAGTGATTTCTCGCTAAAAAAAAGTTATGTTTACGGTAATGGGAACCTGCAAATTCAGATGACAAACAAAGGCGTATCCGGATTCGTATGGGAGTGGGTGCAATGAAAGAAGTAGCTTACAATCGACAGGGTCGGCTGCATTGCACCGGGTTTTTATCCCATATGGCTCAGTTTCTTTCCACAGCGCGGAAAGCGTCGCACAAAGCACGAACTCCGTAGCTCCAGCGACGACCCTCGGGATTGTCCGAAAAAAATGCAATCTTGAAATGAAGGACGCGGCCCGGAATCGAACATACAACCTTCAATCCATCCTTTCTCCAATAGTCCTCTTCCTCTTTCAACACATGGTCCTGACGTTTTTTCCAGTAACTTTTATCAATATTTAATAGCGCGGACAGACAGAAAGGTAGGTAGGTAGGCAGAAAGGTAGGTGGATGGCTGGCTGGCTGGCTGGCTGGGTGGGTGGGTCGGCCGGCCGGCAGGCAGGCAGGTAGGCAGATAGATAGATAGATAAATATCGGTCGGTCGGTCGGCCGGCCGGCAGACAGGCAGATAGATAGATAGATAGATAGATAGATAGATAAGCAGGCAGACAGGTAGGCAGATAGATAGATAGATAAGCAGGCAGGCAGGCAGGCAGGCGAGCTGGCGGGCGGGCGGGTAGGCAGGCAGGCAGGCAGGCAGGCAGGCAGATAGATAGATAGATAGATAGATAGATAGATAGATAGATAGATAGATAGATAGATAGATAGATAGATAGATAAGCAGGCGGGCGGGCAGACAGACACAGATAGATAGATAGATAGATAGATAGATAGATAGATAGATAGATAGATAGATAAATAGATAGATAGATCCCCGCCAGAAGCCGGGCCTTGTCAGCTAGTTTATTTATATAATCACGTTTCATGAAAGACCCCCCATTTGGAGACACCTCTGAATCTTCGCGCTGTTTGTTTCAAAACGGAAATCACGGGAAAATTTCAAAATCTGCCGGGACGTCTCTTGGTGAAGCTGTAATACTGTTAAAATCATGGACGTAATCTCTTAGTCGTAATTAATATACCGCATATAAACTAACTTTGAAATCTGCTGTAAAATCTCCAGAACAAAAATTATTTTGTTGGGTGGACATAATGATAAGGTTATATACTAAACCTCATCATTTTCCCTCATTTGGTTACTGGGATATTGAATTTTATATTGAGGCAAAAAAAAAAAAAAAAACACACACACACACTATAATAAAACAATATTGTATGATAATAATCTAGTGGTAAGAAAACAAAAACTACCGAACATAACACAACAGCATATATGCTTGCTTGCTTGTATTCGCTGGCTGTGAACTCCAGCATGAAGTCCTGTATGTCGGATGAAGACATCCTGTTGTCCAACATCAGTGTGATGTCATACCGGACTGAGGTTTGCGTGAGTATCCGTTGTCCCATGTCTGGCTTATTGGTGTGCAGACTGGTGGTTCCTCGCCGTGCAGGCAGATACTCTCCGACTTCGGAAGAATCAGCTGATCCTACTACGTTAGCCAGGTACCCCGAAGGGACCTGTTGCCCAGGACGCACGACTAGGACGTGTTAGTAGGTCTTGGACCAGTATAAACCTGGCCCTGGTGCCTTGGAAACACCTCTGCGTCCCAACAGCATATATGAGTTTGGCAGATATGCACTGACCAAAATCAGAACAAATATATAGGAGTCAAAGCACACCTCTGCCTTATGGGTCTCACCGAATCTGCCTTTTGCAAATGTGGAGCACTCAAAACATACCGGACCCCACAAGACATCGCAGAACTGAAAGAGGAAATCTGGTTGACTTGTGCGACCCTTCGAGAATAACTCTAGGGGACCGGCGAAGACCTCAAGCGAACCATTCTGTTTGTGACCCATGCCGGAATATTAGTTAGTTAGTTAGTCGCAGTTCCAACTTCACAGCAACGGGTCGTCCCCATTATGCTCCGTTCCTGTGCCAGTGAATATCACACAAAACGCTCCCCACTGCCCAATGTGAAAAGTGGAAAAGACTCGACAAACAACAGCCCGCACAGATACACTGTGCATAATGCCGCCGCCAGAATGTCAACACACCAGTCCCCCACGAAACACCCAATTCATCTCTGATGGAATCGGCAGTCATTTTTCTATCTGGATGTTTCCTAGATGTTCACCTACACAGTCCACGAACATACAGTTCATCACCGACGGCAGTGGCAGTCAACCAGAAGCCCAGCAGCCACGCATTTCTGCATAAGGCAAAAACTGGTCAACTCTGGGACATAGCCACCTGCCATCGCTCCGAACATGCAGTCACGTTCCAAAAATAAAAACTTGGGCAGATTCAAAAGCACTTCACACGAAACTCACAGCTCACAGTGTCGCGCCACGCACTCACTCAGTAGCATGGCGACGGAACCATCAAGCCTCCTTAGTCGCCTCTTACGACATGCGTGGTAGGCTACAGTGTTGCTATTCTTTGCTTCCCTTATGGGCCCCGGCAACACACGGGAGTCCATGCCGGAATAGACCATAGCTAACCTTGATAACAGACGAAGAAGAAGAAAAGAAGAGTCAGAAGAAGACAAAGAAGAAGCAGAATTCTTTTTTTTAGATTCTCCCAAACTAGTATAATGCCATTTAACTTTGAGGCTTAGGACTCCCACGTTCTTCTGTTTTCATATTCTGGGATTCTGAGGCTAATGAAACTAGAAAATTATAGACAACTATAAGAAAGAGACAAACAGCTTGCTTTGGTCATGTGATGAAAAGGGGCATTGGAGAACATCACGACAGCTGGAAAGATCAATAAGAAAATAGGCATACCAAGAGAAATTATGCAGGATGGACAGACGGTGACATGGAGGGATAGATAGTATTGCACTTTCAACTCAAGTGTAGTCTAAACATGTGCTACTACTGCGGAGTGCACTGGAATGATTTTTGTGTGTGGATTAGCTTATTACCAGTGTCCCCCGGCACCAGCACACCGGAAGTTTAAGAGCCAGTGCTCTTATCTGTCTATTTGGCCATACCGACCTCCATCACCAGAATGTATTCAGAACACCAAAGACCGAGATCTGTGGAGTGACATGAACGCCTACACCTAGCTGACAGGTTCACATAATGATGATGGTAACGATGTTTACTGTTATGTTAACGCTAATATATACTCAGGACAAAGCCAAAACAAAATGTTGGTAACAGTTCTCGGTCTGGAATATTGGCATTAAGTTGCAAAGGTTTCTTGATACCCGCCCAAATATCGCCCACACATTCTTTAAACGTGAGCAGGACTTGTGCGAATTCTGAGGTGCATAACAAGGTGTGTGCCACGTTTCCCGGGAAAGAGATGCGAGGAAGAAGTAGAAGATAGCGCAGTGCTTCCTGGCCTAGAGGTTAGCGACTTTTCTCCGTAATCTCGTATACTCTCGTAAGTAACGTAACGACGGTGAGAATCAGCAGTGGTTCGAATCGCGTCGGTAACTTACGGCGTAAGTGAGCCGGCCGCTCAGAAAGAAATGGCAAACTACTGAGCGTAATCTTGCCAAGAAATCAACAATCAATTGACAGATGCTGATGTTGACAGCGATGTCCTGTAAAGGATATGAAGGGGAAAAAAAATCAAAGCACAATCAATTTTCTGTTCTCAACTAGTCCCAGACAGCTATAACTTTATGGTCTCTGTCAGTTCGAGACTTAACAATTTTCTGTTCTCCACCAGTCCGAGATTATTATAACGTTGT